>JAGVSP010002379.1:0-40863 GCA_022494985.1 Micrasema minimum | reverse complement strand
ACACGGATAGTAATAACGGATTCTGAAAATAACTAAAAAATACTTTTTTTTCAATTTCTAAAAAAAAACCAAAAGTTTCCCGTACCGGGAATCGAACCCGAGCCTCCTGGGTGAAAGCCAGGTATCCTAGCCACTAGACCATACGGGAGATGCAGTGGGTTGTAAAATAATACATTATAAATTTGATAAAGTATTTTAATATTATAAAAATGATTTTTTTCGAAATTTAAACTTGTTTTTTATTTTTGTGATAGTACCTACTTTAGTTTTGTGGCGGTCTTAGGTACGGAGTAATTTATTTATTGAAACTAAATTAATACCCTCTATCGGAATATTCATTAAACTCGACATGTTTCTAAATGTAGATTCCTGCAATATTTCAATTCTTAGCGCCACCTGTTGGTAGTTTGATTAAACACTTTTGGAATATGATTTCACAAGGATTTTACATCATTACAGACATTATTTTTATAAACTACCTAGGTATTAATTTATTATTTAAATCGAGTTAAGGATGATAAATAAAGCCCAAATTTGACCATAAGTACTTCTTTTCTACCTACTTATTTCATAGTTTTAATCCTGGGTATAACATAATAATACATAATATGGGCAATAACTTCGTAACTTTTTATCTAATTGGTGTATTTATGTAGGTACCTACAAACTAAGTACTTCATTTTAAATTACTAATTATTATTATGTATGTACCTATATGTATAAGAAGATTTTTTGTGCAATCATATATTAAAATTTTAAAAAAATTAAGTTAAAGGCGATAGGTTAGGCTAGGTACTTTCTTTCTAGGTACTTACTTAAGTACCTGTATGAATTTTAAAAATTAGTTTTGAAAACAGAATGTCACAATTATTAGACCAAGAAAATAAAAAATAAAAATAAGTGTCACTTTCAGTCATTTTCTAAATTCATAGCGGATGTAGTACTTTAAATTAATAAAATTATTGTAACCAACTTTAACATCAAAATGTTCTTATTAAATAAATCTTGATAATTTAAATATTAAATTATGTTACCAAGTAAAAATGAAACTAATCCAAAGAGTATACTCGAAACAGATTCCAAAAGTAGAAACAATGGTGCTTTTATGGGTCTACAGATACGACTGTATAAAATAATGGAAAGTAATTTGTATGATACGATGGAAAACCGAAAATCATGTGTAAAACAAGTGTACCAGTTACTTGAAACTCCTCCTAAAAAGGGGGGAATAACTGTTAAAGAATCGCAAAACAACCACATTCTTAGAGTCAGGAAACATTACTTAAATCAAAGTGTAGCTAAAATAAAACCTTGGGATATTAATAATCATAAAATTCGAGTGGCTTCTAGATACAATAATAATCCTAGAAATTATCACTCCACTCCAAGAAAATGCTTATACAGCCAGAATTTAAACAGAAATTTGAATAAACCAGTACTGAATCAAAATAAGACTCAAACGATCAACCAAAACTCCAACTCTATCACAAAAAGAGCAAAAAACACTTCACAGGAAGTAAAATCGTCATCAACCCAAAGCATGCCTCAATTCACTAATCAGAGATCAAATTATTGTAATTTTACGCGAAAACAAAATATTTCGCAAGTGGAAAAATCGTCATTCTCTATGACTAATGCCAGAATCACTGTCAATTCGCAAAAACACAAAGAAGATTTGAAAAAAATAGGCAGTATAAAAAAACAACCTGTTTTATCAAATAAGATGATTAAAAATACTGCTTTTAATAATTTAATAAAAACAATTAATACAGAAGAAGGAAATGAAATGAAAATATCTAACAGTTTGAAAAAGGTAGATGGTTTGGAAAGTCTCATGCAAAAGACAGAAGATATATATTTATCAATAAATGAAATTGTACTGAACATGAATAACATTTTCAATATTTCAAATAATTTACTCTGCCCACCAGAAAATTACAAACCCTTAGAACCAATATTAGAACGAGTTACAAAACCAGTCTTAGAACCAATCTTAAAACCAGTCTTAGAACCAATCTCAAAACCAGTCTTAGAACCAATCTCAAAACCAGTATTTAAACACAATGTAACTGATGAAAGAAGATTTGATATGATTGGTGATACGGGTATCAAAAAACCTAAATCTGAATCTCATCAAGAAAACACAAAGTACATGGACAGTGGTGATGATAGTGAAGAAATTCAATTTTTCTATAGTAACAAAAATAATGGAAATCTTTTTGGATGACAATTTTCTATCTCTGGATGAAGACTTTAGGGCTGAAACCAAATTGAAAACGGAAAGTAGCTCGCATAAGAAAGATAAAAAAATTGAAACAAGTCAAAAACGTGCTAAATTCTCCCCTAAAGTGGTGGTTTTCAGTGAAGAATTTGTAGAACATATTCCCATATCATCTATTGATCCTATCACAAGGCCAGAAGTTATTGGATTAAAAAGATTTATGGCCAACAACCCACACTTCAGTGATCAACACTACACGGTAAATAATGAAAATTACTTTTCAGAAGTCCAATACCATAAACCTATTGAGAGTAATTACATAGAAAATTGTGAAAATTTAGACGATGAACTAAAAGATAAACAGAATAATCTTAGATAACACACCAGAATTAAATCCCTTCAGCCAATATCAATGGCGAACTCCGTCATTCTCATATTATGAAAAAAAAGTGCAAAATATAAATATTGTTTAAGTTACATTTACTTAATATAATGTGACAGTGAAAATAAAAAATATGAAGACACAATGTTTTTTTCATGTGACATTTAAAAAATGTTATTTTACAAGTTAGTTTTTTATAACGATTTTATAAACCCTCTAAAAATTTAGATTGTATTTAGAAAATTAATTATGATTCAAGTGATTTGAATGTACTATTTTATCAAAATCTATAGTAAAGTTAAGGCCTACTGTCCATATGGCGTCACTCCATATGCACGCTTCCATCATTTGCCGCATGTCGTAAACTTGCTTGCAGCTTGCGTCTAATCAAAGTTACAATTTGCGTAGCGGCAATCAATTGTCATGCAGCATGAGCTGCAACATGTCATTGCTCAAAAGCATATTGCAAGATGCATAGACGGATTCAAAATGAACACATTCTCGCATTGCAGCATTGTGTTTTTGTACTAAGAAACTAAATGTTTGTAAGCATCTTCAGTCATTCGTAAAATTATTGTAAAAGTGAATCATCAGATACCTAATTCTCTTTCAGCAACAAATAATTTGCAGTTAATGTTTTTTTCAATTTATGAATGAAGCCAATGCATTCTACGTCTGATTCATTGTCTTCTAATAAAAGCATTATAATCACATCTTCATCATCATTGCTAGGTAAACTTGAATCTTTAAAAATGACCTATATTTATTTGTAACTTGCATGAAGCTTGCGTGACTACGTGGACAGATTCTGAAAAAAAGGCATGTATTCTAAATACTGTTATCATAAGTGCGGTATCTGTGTTAGGAAGAGTAAAAAGATATTATTTATGGCATGAAATTAAATGATAATACCAAATTTATTCAAAGTATTTTTTTAATATCCATTCGTAAAAAATACAGTTTGTACAAAATCAGTAGAAAATATTCATCTTGCATAACAAAAACATACAAAAACGCTTATAAAAATCATTCACACCAACATGATTAAAAACCATAATATTGAACACAAAACATCACTATAAATATGTGATATAAATTAATAAGGATGTCAACATCATTGATTTATTAATTTGTGTTTTAAATAACTGGTTAATTTTGATCAAATACAAAATTAAATTTTGATGTCATCAAATAATAATAATTGACCACCTTGTTATAAATTTTTACCTACTCGTAACTCCAATATACCAAAACACCATTTATATATTTACTAAACTTTTATAAAAATCATATTACTAGAATACTATTTTCAAATTTGAACTGAAGAACAAGACCGATCATCTCACCTTCATGTAATAAAGTTGTCAAAATAAACTACACTGGTGTAACTACTATTAGGTGCGAATAAGGGAATAAACAAGAATTAATTACATCGTCAGATATTCTAAATAATATTAATAATATGTAGTCATCAGGCGCTTGCTAACAAAATCGGAGGAGTTGCTTACATTACAATATAAAAAACTATTTACTAAATACATTTAATATAAGGCGACAATTAATAATTGGAGTAATATCAGTCAATTCTGGACGGAGAATAATTCTAGAGAGATACATAAAAGAGATTATCAGTTTAAAAATCATTGTAAATGAATTCAATATACACACAATACTATTGATAAACGTTCATTCAAATTGGCGAACACTCTTATTTCTTAAGCTATTTCTCAACTACTTTGGAATGATCATAAAAAAGATTTTATGCTGAAAGACAAAGCTGATAATGTTTATCAGAAAGATATTAAATAAAAAATTATTTATTTAAATAAAATTTATTTATTTAAATAAAATAAATAAAAACTTCATTATCCAGACTTCTTCTCTTCTCATCTTCCAGTGATTGCCCGCCCTGTAATTTCCCACTTCACTTTGACTGATCTTTTCTCAATAACGCAAGTAAAAATTAAGATTCCTCTATTATTTCAATACAAATAAAAAATTTGCCTCACCGACAAAAAAAAAAAAAAAAATTCTATTACACATAATATATTTTGATGCACAGGTCAATCGATAAAGATTTACTATCGAACTCTTTTATTCATATTGGATGAATATTGTCAAAATTAAAATGTTTATGTATTAAAAACAAACCATTAAAATTAAAATGTCCTTAAGCGGGCAATCACTGTATGCTTTACCCTATCTAGGTATCTACAGTTTTTTTTTTCAAATTTAAGATGGTTGAGGTTTCAAATTCAGAATCACTCTTTTTCAATATATTTTCAGCCGCATGATTTTTTTATAAGCCTGCGCTTCGATTCTGTAAGTGTTTTTAAACTACTGCGCATACGATTTTGTACTGAATTCGTATGCGCAGAAGTGTCTAAAACCTTAGAGAATCGCACCGCTGGAGTGATTTACAAGTGGATACATTGCACATACAGAATTATAACGAAACTAGAATAAGGTATAACAAAATATATCATTTTTTGGAAATTCAATCAGGAAGTTGACTTTTTTTATTTACTTTAAAAAAAAATTTCCGTCTTATGGACCAATGCATCTACCAATCCTTAAACATTAGATTTTAAACATAAAGAGAAGTTTTCAAATCTAGATAATCAAGTTTTTTACTGGACATACCGAATATCAAAATTTGGTAATATGATATTTTTCAATGCAATGAAATTTATTTTGTGGTCAGCGCAATGAAAGCTATACTTAGGTACACCTAAAGAAAAGTTTCTAAATAACTTCAAAACGCTTAATTCAGAAATCTTGCATATCTAGATTCTTATAAAATGTGAGTTGGTAACTTTAATTAAGAAATAGCAAATATGTATGTACACAATATAATGGCTTCCTGATTATTATTTTTCTGTGCTTTTTGTACAATAATCAGTATTTAAGTGGAGGTGCGATACATTTTACTTACGGTACTAATAATTAACAACTAGTTTTAACAATGTATTATGAGTTAAATCTGTCAACAAGTAGTAAACAATTGACAAAATGTTAGTTGATGAGCACTTTCTCATCATAAGCACTTTCGTCATCATAAGCACTTCTAAACTCTAAGTGTTTTATAAAATATCATATTTATCAAAATTTAAATGTAAAAGAATGGCTTAACTTGAAAATTGATAGCCGATAGATAATTTAAGGGAATGATCCAAAATCATGAAATTTACAAAGCCAATGGGTTTTCCGTTTAATCAAAACATTAAGAATGTTGAATAATTTTCAGTTCATTTCATTAAATGGTAAATAATATTTAACTGAATTCATTGACAAAAATCATTTGAGATTACAAAGAGAAATTGACTAAATTTTCAATGTTGATAACTTTTAATATTCTCTGGGATTGCGCTTTTAAAATGGCAGATTTTAATGGCAGATGCTTTAATTCTGCCAAATTATTAGAAATATATCACCTAAAAGGCACGAGGTATAAAAGTACATTAGGAGATAGAAAATCTCTTAAATAAAAATGCGTATATTAAGTAGATTATATAAGGCAAAAATGCACATTTAATACTATGGTACGAATGTTTTTCTTGATTAACCAAAATACAATAATAACAAAGTAAAATTTGTAAAAAAAACTTTAGGACGGATTATATTATATTCAGAAAATAAATTAAATAATATACTTAATAATAAATAATAATAATATAGAAATGAGCTAGTCAGAAGATGAGACTTGCTGACATAAAAATGTACAAAATAAAAATGCAGCTAGTTCCGGATTTATACATTTGCAAAGCAAACGAATATACTGTATTAACATAGTACGAATGAGATTATTGATGCTCCATCAACAGTTTACGCCTTACGCGTCAGTTAAAATTAAATAAAATAAAAAAAGATTCACATCCCTTACTTAGAATCAAAGCAAAAACAGAACAATTGAATTCATCGTCAGTCATTCTGCAATGATTGCGCTGACTGAGAATTCAAAATGTCTGAATAATCTTACAGTAAACACAATAATTATCGGATATATTCAGATCAGCCTTATGTAATGTGGATTTTGTTAAAACGCTCAGGGCCAAAGGAGCTCAATATTCGGCGACTGCATTTCTTCAATGATCTGGTATTGTGAGTACACACACAGCCAACAATACAGCTGTAAAGTAAAATTAATTTTAACAACAACATTTTTGAACTAAAACAAATACTTGTAGACAAATTACTGGATTATACCCATGCTGGGCTGATATCAGATATTATTGATATCTCAACAAAGACAGAGAAACTCTGGAAACGAATGTGGGTTATCTAGGCGTTTACAAGGCTTACGACCTGTCATTGGCTGGGTTAAGTGGCCACTTGATGTATTACAACATTCCCCATTCCGCCCATCATCTGACAACCATATATGACAAATTTTTGAAACTTTTATATATGTTGAGTTTGTACAGAAGAATCCACATGCGAGTTGGTTTTTCGACAGATTTTTAATATTTTTTCCCTATAGTGACATCTGTTGAGAAGATGGTTAAGCATTTTTTGGCAATATTACTTTATTGGTAAGGTTCATCCGAACTTAATTACTTACTAGAAGACGCCTGAAGATGTCTCTCCAATTTTTTATTTGCTTTTTAATTTTTACCAGTAAATATTTTTATCAACAACATTTTTGAACGAATACAAATACTTGTAGACAAATTACTGGATTATACCCATGCTGGGCTGATATCAGATATTATTGATATCTCAACAGAGACAGAGTAACCCACATTCGTTTCCAGAGTTTCTCTGTCTCTGTTGAGATATCAATAATATCTGTAAAATTAATTGTTTACATAATATCACAACTTGTAAAATTAAGCAAAATTCTTAGTTAAAAAATTGCCATAAATTGCATTAATTTTTAGAAAACAAGTGCCTTTTTGACAGTAATTTAGATGATTTAATACAGAATTAATTGCAGTGGCCGAAATTCTATAACTGGGCATCGAGATATTGTCTCTTCCTTCTTTATCAAATACTAATCAATGAGACGTTTCTTCATTATCATGAATAAAATGGTATGATATAAGAATTTCTTCCAAGCTGCAAATGGTTATTTTTAAGAATCTTGGGCATGAATGGCTTTGCTGTAAATAAAGAGAATAATACTTACATTGTAAGCCATCCAAATCCAATCGACTAGAGCTGCGTAAACTGAATCCAGCTGCAAAAAAATATTTTTTTGATTATTTTTTTTTTTTATTAATAATAAATTTGTTTACATCAAAATACATATTATGTGAATACAATTTATCAGAAAATTACAAAGTAACATAAATACATAGAAAAAGATTTTATTTTTTTTTTTATATATATATAAACAAAAATCCCACAAAGGCATGAGCCTGTTCGTGGGTATACAAAAATGTCTGTTAGATGCTCTTATAATATTGGCAAATTAACATTATACAAGTTTTTTTTTAAAAAATTAAAAAAAATTATAATATAAGTAAAGGAAGAGGGGAAGAAACAGTATTTACATAATATAGATGGTTAGAAAGAATTTACTTTAAAATATTTATAACGAATTTTATTTTATAAAAGAAAGAATCTATATTTTTGGATTGTATCCAGATCTTTATAAGTTTTTGAACGAGAATAAATTTGAAAAATTTGAAATAGTTATATTTTTATCAGAATGCAGAGAATTTACGAGTTTTGGTGCTATGAAATGTGCGTGTCTCTGAGCTAGCCTCGTTTTACAATGTGGGATTTCTAGCACACGGTTCCTTCTTTGACTAGTCCTATTAGAGTTTCTAGTAAAAAAGTTTTGGTGCATATAAACAATTTAAGACATTGCAGACAATAAATTTGTCTTAATCCCATTAAATTAGCTTCCTGAAACAGTTGGAGGGAGGGAAATGTTCTATTTTTATGGAGCATTATTTTTATTATTAATTTTTGAGCAATTTCCAGAGGCTTGATATGGTTACTAAAAGCTCCCCCCACCCAATTATTCCATAAGAAAGCAATGATTGTACCAGTGAATAATAAACCATTTTAATAATATTAAGCTGACATAGTAACTTAAGCGTTTAAACATATAGGTTAGATATCTTAATTTATTGACAATTAATTCAAGATGATTTGTCCATCTAAGTTGGGAATCTATAGTTACACCCAGGTATTTTATGGATTTCTCAGATTTCATTTTTTCACATTTATTACATATATCAATGTTACAATAGTTATTATGAAACATGATATTAAGGTTAGACAAAGGAGCAGATGGTACAGAATTATAAAAGGGAATAAAAAGTGTTTTTATTGCAATTTAGTGATAAAAAATTTCGGCAATTAATAAGACCATACTGAATAAAAAATTAGAGTCTTGTTGTTCGGGTTCCTGATTGAATCTATCTTCAAGATAAACAAGTCCTTTAATCAGGGAATTACCCCAAAAAAAAAGTTTAAATAAAAAAAAAAAAATCTACCAAATCAACTTTAAATATAATGTAGATTCACTGATTTCCCGATTGTACATCGAGTTTTATTACACCATGTTTATAAAAAATCGCTAGAAGAAGAGTACCAAATTGATTATGACTGTCTTCCCTTAGTCATGAAATGTGTAAAATGTCAATTTATTTTTATTTTCTCAGAATAACTTTTGGCCATAGTCCTCAAGGTCATACTTTTTATAAGTAAAGAGTTAGTTAGATTACAAACTGTACGCAATTAACACAACTAATGACTACATTTTTTCTGTTTCTTCAAATAATTTTGAATTTTTTGTGAATTGTCATGTTATGCAGTTGAGCAAACCAAATGATTGGCAGTCCTAATATAAATTCCCGGAAAATTACTAAACGTAAAAGATTTCTCTCATGACGAACACGTGTCGGGAAATTGTAATGTACTTACTTGCATCATATAATGTAAGCACATGTTTTACATACGTCAATGTTATGCTGCCACTAGGTTCAAATGATAAATTTGGCTAGAGAAGATTGATAGAGGTAAAAATTAAATTTTAATTTCCTGAATTTATGCATCGTACACGAATAATTGAAATATTTCATCTAGGGCTGGGGCTGAAGTGTAATACTGATCATCTTAACTAACTAAACATCACGCCATTTCCCCGTAGGGGTAGGCAGAGAGGATAGAAAGCCATACCACTCTGTCCAGACATACTTCCTTTGCTTCCTCTACATTCATACATCTTCTCACGCACATACGCCGATTATTCCGACTTTTCACATGTCCACTTTCAAGTAGTTGTCGTACTTGGTCATGCCATGTCTTTCTCTCGCCTTCCTCGGCTTCTACATCCAGGCGCACTTGCATTTAAACTTCTTTTAGCCGTTCTTTCATCACTCATTCGCTCCACATGACCAAACCATCGTAAAAGCCCTTTCTTAATTTTGTCGATAATGCTTATCTCAGCCTTGCACTCTGCTCTAATTTCGATATTTGTACACCTATCGTACATAGTCTTGCCAAACAGAGATCGCATTTCAACAGCATTCAGTCTACTTTCATCCTTCTTTTTCCAACACCACGCTTCGCTACCATACATAAGGGTTGGTACCAGAACTCTGTTGTGTACTGCCAATTTTGCTTCTTTCGATAAGTTCTTATTTGCCACTACCGATTTTAAGGCACCATTAACACTCTGTTTCCGGCACTAACCCTTCTCTCAATGTCCTTATCCATATTTCCGTCTCTTGTAAACATGCATCATCTTGCCTTCATATAACAACTGATCAAGATTCGCTGCACTTGTGTATCAATGCAGCGCCCTATGCACCGTTGGGTGCGGATAAGGGAGAGTTGTAGAAGAAGTATTTGAATAATTCATTAATACGTGAGACTTCTATTTAAATAGATGGATAGAATTCCCGTTCCAAGATAGAAGCGGAAGTTGTGTTATGTATTGTGTGATGGTGAATGTAAGTATAAGTATGTGTGTGTTATGAAGAATGAATTGAGTTTGATTAATCTGCTTAAGTTACCTCTCTGTAAAGTGATGTGGTGATATAATTTGAATGGGATTGGTTTGTGTCGTTTCCTTGTGACGATCGGAAGTAAATATATTAGATTTCCCCAGCACTGGCCTCGCTGGTAATCCTCATCCAACGGACCACAATAGGGTGACGAGTGAGGAGCGCCAGTGCAGTATGGGTACGGCGTTGTGCAATACTCACCCAACCCGGTCCAATAACTAATAATGCGCTTGCAAACCAAAATTTCCTGTGAATGCAGAAAAATAAAACGAAAAATCACAAGAACATCGGTGCAATCCGTTTATAAATCGGATAGTTAATAACAGAGATACAATCATTTAAAGTTTGATTTTTTAAAAGATTTTGTATGATAGGCGAACGGTGACGTCACCGATCGTATGTGGAATAAAAACTATAAATGATTGTATCTCGCTTATTAATTATCCGATATACGAACGGATTGCACTGATGGTTTTGTGATTTTTCGTTTTATTTTTCTGTATTCACAGAAAATTTTCACATTATTATTATTGTTGTGCTCACGATCAAATAAAGTACTCTTGGAGAACTAATGCAGTAACGCATATAAATTGATCTATAGAAAAGTAGGAATTAGTTATCTTCAAGAATACTCATGTCTGTGATAAATATCTGATATAAAAAGTTCCATTTAGGGGTTGTTTTTCCATCTCCGTTTAAAACCGGATTATCGTAAATGTCTTACTATATCGCAGTTAACTTTGAAAATCCATTTCACCATCTCTGATTATGATAGGTATATTGTAAATCCCGTTTAAAACGTCGCGCGTCGCTAAAGTTAGTCAGAGGTTTATCTTTTTTAAAATAGCATTTAAATAGGCACACTGCACACTGTTTGACTTTCACAGTATACCCACAAACAGGCTATGCCTTGGTGGGATTTTTGTTTATTTTTTTTAAATGTATATGTATTTTAAATGTATTTCTTTGTAAACAAAAAAATTTCTTTTGAAAATGTATATATTTTTTTTAAATTAAAAAATATGGGCGTCGCATTTTGTATCATTTTGACTACTCGACTCGAATTTTTAATTCGTTGAAATTCGGTTATAATATAATGATTATTGAATATTTTACAATGTATTGGATTGGTATCATATTTAATTCATTATAGCTAGACACAAAACATTTTTGCTGGGTTGGAATTTTTCTAGTATTTGATAAAGTTATTATTGATATTAAGATGATCACTCTTATGCTTCAGAACTCAGAACCATTCCAAGGTACAATGTATTGGATTGGTATCATATTTTAATTCATTATACTAGACACAAAACATTTTTGCTGGGTTTGGAATTTTCTAGTATTTGATAAGTTATTATATTTATTTATTTTTATTTATTAATAATAAATTTGTTTACATCAAAATACATATTATGTGAATACAATTTTATCAGAAAATTACAAAGTAACATAAATACATAGAAAAAGATTTTTTTTTTTTTTTTATATATATATAAACAAAAATCCCACAAAGGCATGAGCCTGTTCGTGGGTATACAAAAATGTCTGTTAGATGCTCTTATAGTATTGGCAATTAACATTATACAAGTTTTTTTTTAAAAATTAAAAAAAAATTATAATATAAGTAAAGGAAGAGGGGAAGAAACAGTATTTACATAATATAGATGGTTAGAAAGAATTTACTTTAAAATATAACGAATTTTATTTTATAAAAAGAATGAATCTATATTTTTGGATTGTATCCAGATCTTTATAAGTTTTTTAAACGAGAATAAATTTGGAAAATTTGAAATAGTTATATTTTTATCAGAATGCAGAGAATTTACGAGTTTTGGTGCTATGAAATGTGCGTGTCTCTGAGCTAGCCTCGTTTTTACAATGTGGGATTTCTAGCACACGGTTCCTTCTTTGACTAGTCCTATTAGAGTCATATGAAGGTAAGATGATCACTCTTATGCTTCAGAACTCAGAACCATTCCAAGGTATCACACATGAAATATTAATTGAAAATAGATACACCGCCATGTTAATACTCAGAACCATTCCAAGGTATCACACATGAAATATTAATATGAAAAAATGTACACCACCATGTTAATACTCAAAACCATTCCAAGGTATCACACATGAAATATTAATTTGAAAATATACACCGCCATGTTAATACTCAGAACCATTCCAAGGTATCACACATGAAATATGAATTGAAAATATACACCGCCATGTTAATACTCAGAACCATTCCAAGGTATCACACATGAAATATTAATATAAAAATATACACCGCCATGTTTAATATTTTAACTCTGAGCTCCATGGTCACAATACACGTAATTCAAAAAACCTCCACATTCCAAAATTTCGATCCACAAAATTCGGTAAAAAATCCCTAATGAACATTTCTCGATCCCAATATAATAATCTACCCCATGAAATAAAAAATAAATAAAGCAATACATAGTAGAGCCCTTAAAGATCTGTATTTAAATATGTTTTTCAATGATAGATATGATGTTTAGGATAAGGATTGAATGTTTTAAATTTGAATCGTCTTTCTTATTCGTCTCTTTGATTGTGCAATATGTAATTAAATATGTGAATAATACCGGTCCCAAAATGAGTTTTTATAACTCCTGGGAATATAAAACATGTATGTTTTATAAGATTTTTTAAAAGAAATAAAAAATTTAAAAAAATTAAAAAATCAGTGTGTTGTGGGTTGGCGGACTGTTGCTTAACACACACCCTAGCTATGGTCAACATGGAATGGTAAATGTTTCAGTGTCAAGGATACGATATTAAATGTGCTTTGTTATTCTACTAGGGATCGATTTATACTGCAGCTATATATTACATTATTGACGTTTTGCATTCGCTAAGGGATAAAGAAAGGCATGGAAACTTGCACATTTTAGACTAAAGCCCGCTATATACGGGACAGTTTTCTGCGCAGTTTTTTATGCAGTCTGAAAACGGTCCCGTATACAACGAAAACTGTTTAAAAAACTGCGTGCTTATGTCAGATTTTAGCTGACATGACAGTTAATGTTTTTTATGTAAACGTTTAAGTAGACATTGGTTTATTGTATGCTTTTAAATACGTAAAAAACCAATAACATATTTACATTATTAGCTAAATATACAATTTCCTGAGAGCAAACATACGATAATAACTTACAATCGCGTTTCAAAAATACACATATTTAGCGTGTCTTTTGACAGAAGTTTGACAGACTGCACAGTTTTCTGAACAAGAAACTGTCCCGTATACAGCGGGCATAACACTAAGAATATCAATTATTGTAATATAACTATTCTATCTTTTTTTCCTAGATTCAATCTCTATTCTCTTATCCGCACACAATGGTGCGTATGGCACTTCATTGATGCATCAAGTTCAGTATATCTTGATCATTTTATTAAAATTAGTGGTGCACCATTGGGTGCGTATAAGGGAGAGTAGTACTAGTATGTGAATGTCTCTGAATACTTAAAAACCCGGTGACAATGTTTCCGTGCACCGTACGGCTACATATTGTATGTAGCAGTAAAGTGCATTTTATACGGGACAGAAAACTGTACTGTCTGTCAAATATATTTTTTAAGCGCTATCCTAAGTTATCGTATGTTTGCACACAGGAAATTGTTAATATAGCTAATAATGTAAATATATTATTTGTTTTTTACGTTTTTAAAAGCATACAATAAGTATACAAATATCTACTTAAACGTTTACATAAAACACTTTAACTGTCAGATCAGCCAAACGTCACGCCGACTTCGAACAAGAATTGACTAGAAGGGTCGTTTCCATGCAAATTTTCTAAAAATATACGCTTCCTAGGGTTAATTTCAAAACACCACTTATTATCAAATTCCACCTTCGAACTGTCTAAAGACTCCAGCACTTAGGCCAATACACGAAACGAGCGACTTAGTTGTCTAATGATGACGTAGATGCCTATTGATGACGTAGTGAGTTACGTAGTGGGTATCTAGACACCTCAGACACGTTAGTATTTTCCAAGCATGGAATGTCAATTCTCTGAAATTCTTGTTCGAAGCGCGCCGACCATTCAATATTCCATACAGTTTTCGCTTTATAAGGGACAGTTTGCAAACTGCAAAAGAAACTGTACAGTTTTCTGTCCCGTTTAAAGTGCACTTAATAGTGGTTATTAGCGCCTGCGCCTATGTGGGCCGAGCCGTGTATGAGGTCACCGCGAGCTGAGCGTTGTACATATAGTACAACATATCGCCAGTTGCTCGATCACAGATCACTATCGACGCGGTAATAAGCTACGTGATAACGATTTCTTACCATGGATGTTTAACGTTTTCGCGATCACAATGGAACACGCGTTAAAAGTTATCGATCGGGATTATGAAACGAGCGCATCAAGCCATTTCCCGAGATATATCTTCTTCGCACATATCTTCTTTCAATCTTTCTCGAGTGCCGTATTGCATTTAGCCGGCGTTCGGCAAGCCAAATATTGAGAAAAGCAGTCGACGTAATAAACAATCCGACACGCGCGTTGACTTTCTTGATTTGACGTTTGACGTTTGGTCGCGATATTTATTATCATCTATGGTGCTCGGCAACGCTCGGCAACGCTCGGCAATCTCGGCAACGGCGAACGTGGTATGAACGTATGTTCATTGTGATCGGTCAAATAGTTAGCGTTAGCACGTTTTTAACTACGTCGATAGTTATCTGTGATTGAGCTCCAGCTCGAGATACGAGTGCGTGGTTTACCGCAGGGACTTCGTGATTGTAAGGAACGGAATAACGATTTGTAACGCGTGAACTTTTTGCAACTTTGTTGCAGGAGCAGCGAATTCAACAACAAAATATAATACAAGCTTAAAAGTAATTCCTGAAGAAGAGAGACTCAACCCGAGCTGCCTCTTCTTTAGGTCTGCAGGATCCTGCATCCAGATCGATGACCGTCTTCCGGGTGTACTCGGTGGAGCTGATGAGTCGAGAGAGCTGGCTGGCAATAGTGTCTACTGGAGTGGTCTAGTGATGTCCACATGCTCCACATAGGAGCCAACGTGGCGAAAGAAGAAGAAAATAATAATTACATATTTCTTAACGTTTATGTAATTATTATATTTATATTTAATTTTCTCAAGCCTGGTTGCTGACATTTCCTTTTCTAATTTTTTTTTTTTTCTAATGACTAGGTAGGTACATAAATGCCTTTAGAAAAAAACGATTAAAAATGTGCATTTGCATATTATATTAAGGACTTGCTAAAGAAAATCCAGAAACAAATCGTAAAAATGACACGATTCTTTATGTTTGTGGCATTCGTTTCAATATTTATTGTGTCCAGACAATGAGACAATGAATAGAGTTATGTTTAAAATCACAAAACAAACTTTGAAAACATGTTAATATTTACAATTTGACATCTCAACAGAGACGAGAAACTTGGAAGGGAATATGGATATCTAGGCGTTTACAGGGCTTATGACCTGTCATTGGCTGGGTTTAAGTTGGCCACTTGAAGTATTACAACATTCCCTATTTCACCTAGTATTTGATATCCATATCTGCCACTACAACCAGCCAATGACAGGTCATAAGCCCTGTAAACGCTAGATATCCATATTTCCTTCCAAGTTTTCTAGTCTCTGTTGAGATGTCAAATTGTAATTATTAGCCCGTAATGGGTTGAAATCACAGTTTTTGTCTAACAAGTATTTGGACACACTCAAAATGTTGTCCATGTTAATATTATTTAAGTATTTAATAATTCGCTTTTAGACATTACGCAGTTTCCATGTTTACAAAGTTCATGTAAAATTAAAAACGCTATTTATTGAACTTTTTCAAAAATTCTTATTTACAAAAAAAACCATACTGTTTTAGTATGGAATCAACTGCTTATTACAATTATTAAAATTCAGCAAACACAACAAGGTATTTACTATTCGTTTACGTTAGATCTAGGGATGTAGAACTAAACTGGAAAGTGGGAAAGAGGCTCGGAAACTGGGGGCTAATGGGGTGGCTTGGTGAGTCAGCTTATTAAATCTATATAATTATGCTACACAAAGGGAAAGGATTCGAACATAATTTTAGTTTTAGTTTGAATTTATTATAACAGGTAGTTTTCCCCTTCTTTTCCTTTGTGGTTTTAAATAAATAAAAAATATTTATGACGTTAATGACTCCTGACTGGAATAGCCTGTTTTAAGGAGATTCAAATATACTATGGCTATTCGATAGCATCCACGTAAACTACCGTACCTTTTTCAGGAACATTTCTAGAAATCTACTAACACGTAAACCCATTTCGTGATAAATTATAAAATGTTTTCTCAAAAAAGAAATCTTATCCGTAACATAAAACGGAAATTTAAAAAATTAAGCCCAAATAGACTTAAAAGTATTACATAACTTTTCTTGAAATGTTCCTGAAAAAATATAGCACAGTAGTTTATATGGCTGCTTTTCCGTATTAATGACACAGTCTTTCTTTTCTTGTATTCAATCAATATACAACATAACATTTACAAAACAATAGCTGTTTTGCGCAATTATTTATTTACTATCAGTGAATATTACGTCGTAGTCACAAAATCCTTCTGAGAAATGATTAATAAAAATAAAGCCTAACAAATTTTGTTGTCCATTGAATGAAGATTTCGTGTGAAAGTTAATGTGATCTATCTGTTTGTCTCCGTTAAGGTATTAAGTTGGATAAATTCGTCTGTTTATGTGTTGCGAAATGATCTATCACTGCCAATACGCAATATCCCAAATAATCATCTATATTTGGTCTAAACGAATATTTACGGATATTGTCTGACCAAATAAAATCTCTCATATATAAAATAATAACAATAGAAATAAGTGAATTCTGTTACAGAGAAACTGTTAAACCTATTTAACGTTGATCTGAAATAATATTCTTTCTTCAAACACTGAACTGAAGGAGTAGTATCTACGAAATTGGTTGGTATTTTAAAAAGAAATAATTACTTTTAAACAAAAGTGTGCTTCATTTCATAATTTTATATGGAAAACTACAAAGTGAGTGCTGCAAACATTGAGGTAAAATTAATATTATTTATTTAATTAAACCTCATTGTATTATGTATTGTTTTGCACTTGACAGGATAATATATACCTAAACGAAAGAGAAATTTAATATGGAACAGCGTTCGTAATTAATTTTAGGTAACATCTTGGGTGTGTTCAAATTTATGGAGACAAAAACTGGGTTTTATCCAGCACAGGCTTGAGATTAAGAGGTTTTGTAAGCAAATGTGGATATCAAGGCTTAACTTAACCCACCTGATGTCAGGTTTTTATGTCCTTTAGTGAACTTCTTCATACATATGTGTTGAGATATTTATTACAATAATGTTACCTACAAAATCAGAAAGGAATACTCATGAAGTATTGAGATGATGGTTAAAATAACATAAGAGACACTAGAAACACTCCTTCATTACTTTTCTCTCTTTCAAAGAAGGCATTTCGGAGAAAAATGCATGAAGGTAGTGGATTCCCCAAGGCAGACGGCCTAGAAACAGACTAGGAAGAGGTGGATGGAGAGGACTGGAGCAAGATGAGGGGGCTACTAGTGGGGACTGGAGAAAGACGCCCAGCCGAGCGATTCTGTTAATTTTGTCGAACTACTGCCGCATACAATTTTGTACTGAATTCGTATGCGCGAAGTCCTGTCACTAGTTACAGAATACCGCGGCAGGCGTTGCGTTGGAGAGCTCGCGAGGAGACTAAACTCCACTCCAGGATGTAGCTAGAAGATGAGACGATGCGTTATTTCTAGTGGATTCCCCAGACCGAACGGCCTCAAGGCAGACTTAGGATAACGTGGATGAAGACAAATGAGGGCTGGAGAAGGATGGCCAGGGATGGGAGCCGCTGAAGGTAAGCGTGGATACCAAATCCCACCCTGTTGCTCGATCACAGATCAGTACCGACTCGGTAATATGCGACGTGATAACGATTTCTTACCCATGGATGTTTAACGTTTTCGCGATCACAATGGAACACGCGTTAAAAGTTATCGATCGGGATTATTAAACGAACGCATACTAGTCGCGAGCCATTTCCCGAGATATATCTTATTCGCACAATCTTCATTCAATCTTTATTATAATTTAGCCGGTTTTCGGCAAGCCAAATATTGAGAAAAGCAGTCGACATAATAAAAAATCCGACAAGCGCGATGATTTGACGTTTGACGTAAGGCCGCGATATATCGTAGATCGGCTCCCCTCGGCTCAGATCGTCAATGCTCGGCTCAGCGATCGCGGTATTGAACGGTATGTCATTGTGATCGCTCAAACCGTTTAGCGTTAGCACGTGATTAGCACGCTTTTAACTACGTCGATAGTTATCTGTGCTTGAGCTACTTGGAAGTAGCGAATAAGAAGCACGAATGTGAAGAAACCAAGACTTACCCGGTTTCCTGCGCACGCGCCACAGGACGGGAGGAGCCGGGTTACCCGCTGACGAGGCCAGCTTGCCGGCTGTCACACCTGGAATGATACACAATATAAAGTCAGATACAATAAACCTTTATCAACTTATCAAACTCTAAGAATAATAGTGGCACAACTCGTAATTGTCTTTATTTATTTTTGATGAAAATTTTTAATTGGCTACTTTCGTTGGCGTCATAAAATTAAAAATATCTCCAGATAAAAATATTAACATTTTACTGTCTATATCACAAATTCAATTTCGTTTTTTAGATTCTTGAGTAAAAAGTTTTCTAAAATAGGTACAGCATTTTTCTTAATAATCAATTAATAATTTATTCCCTAATCATATTATTTGTTGATAAATCTATAATCAAAATTCAAAATATATTATTTAAAGTTCATTAAAACGAATATATTAACTCTTCTTGATTTAACTAAATTCTGAACCAATTTTCCAGTAACCAATTTTTATATTCGAACAATGCATTGAATATTCATCATTCATGTATGTAAAATTAGGATATTTTAGTTTAAGGTAGATAGGTATACTCTGTTAATTCTAATTAGCGTTAGGGGATTTGTTAATATTATTTACTGATTTCTAAAATTAACCCTACTGCGTTGGATTTGAAATAATACCTACTCGGAAACAAAACGTAACCGAGTTAATTTTTCATGACAGGGAAAAAATATTTGTAGAAAATAAGGAAAGTATTTAAGTACAACAATTTATTGTTTTTCAATCAATTTTTTAATAGTCGTAAATAGCTGTGCAAAAAAATAGAAAACAAAGTAAATAACCCAAAGTTTTCGTAGCAAAAACAGATTTTTATAATCGGAAAAAGGAAAAATAACATGTGCACTAGAGTGAAAAATATAACACGAGGATTCCACATTCGAAAATACTGTAGAATATATTATAACATATTAGCTCATTAGGGACAATTTTTTTTTTTTTTAAATTTTTTAGATGGTGATTTATATATATTATTAAGTATGAAATTTTTTTTTTTTTATTTTTTAAATTCATATTATGTCCGTAATTAATTTTTAAAATACCGTAATCGCGATTTCCCGCCAAAACGGGTCGTTATTTAGGTATTATGCGTCTATCAAATTTCGAGGCATTTTAACCAAGTTTTGATGTAAGTAGCGCCTAAAACAGCAAAAAAGTACATAGATACTTCTCTGGTTCTACGCATCAACTATATATTAAGTACGACTCTTTTTGTGCGCTTAGGAGACGGGTGCTTTTAAAGCATCCCTCCGCCGTGAATCCCATAAACAGGAAATAGCTTTATACAACGTAACCACTACGATAATATTTCTAAAAAAACGATACAAACTGCATACATTTTCATACAAACGTTCATTTTTATGATTATAGTGGGAAAGTTCTTTTACATCTGTCATAATTTGGTAAACATAACCTATGTTCATAAATGCAAAATTATTTTAGAATGTCATTCTACACGTAATAAGTCTGAAGTTAGTTAACTGTCAATTTTTCAAGGAAACAGTTTGTTTAGCTGACACTTAGTTGATCAAACTACTTATTGTATTGTATTGATTTATGAACGTTATCACCGGAAGTGCCATTTTACCTAAAATTTGCCCTGTTTTTATAAGCTCCGTTTTTTAATATTTTTTTACGAGGAATCCTTTGAATTTTAATTTTTTTATTTTTCACAGAAAATTTTCAAAAAATCATTACTATTCACACAAAAAAAATTACGGAATTTAAAAATATTGGAGCGTGAATAAAAAAAACGACAATTGGGTTCTTTCCGATTTTTTTATTTTTTATTTCAAGAAAATGATTGAAAAATTACAATATCAAGGGAATTTTTAAGCGCGGTTTGAAATAGCGCTTTTTCAAATCGCTCGCGAAATTCTCCATTTAGCGCGCATGCGGTGTGACGTCATAGCAATATAGGCGCTCACTACGGAATGAATTTTACGCCTTCCACGGTAGACGGATATGACGTCATTAGCCAATTAACGGGCGTTT
This sequence comes from Micrasema minimum, assembly GCA_022494985.1. Taxonomy (NCBI): domain Eukaryota; kingdom Metazoa; phylum Arthropoda; class Insecta; order Trichoptera; family Brachycentridae; genus Micrasema; species Micrasema minimum. The sequence goes on along the minus strand of JAGVSP010002379.1, from coordinate 19,810 downwards.
AAAAGTCACTCGTAATTTCGTGTTTTTAAAAACATAAATTTATAAATGAAAACAAAATTTATCATTGTGTTTTATATCGTTGGAATTGTAAAAATATACTTTGAATATTTATAACGTTTTTTAAGAATATTCGTGTTATCGGGAAGAACCCTATTACGGAATAAAATTACAAATAATTTTAAAAATTTAATTATTTATCTTTAAGGATTTCTTGTTCAATTACTCTTGTTGATCAAAATGTAACATTTGTCATTTCTTAACAGTAGGTATTAGGTATGTGTCAAATCACATACCATCGTAAATACTTGGTGATAAAACTGCCTACCTAAGTGCTGATTTTATTTTATATGATTATTTTTCCTAAGTAAAAAATAACATAAAACCTTTTTTCGCAAAATAACTTAGTTAAATGGATGCATTATTAAAGTCTGGAAAGTTTGCAAGAACAAAACATGGTAAAAGCATTGGAACATGGGAGATTTTTTTTTAAGCGCACTTTATACGGAACAGAAAACAATACTGTTTCTTGTGCAGTTTTGCAAACTTGGTTGACCTGACAGTTAATGTTTTTTTAAATGTAAACTTTTAAAGTAGATCATCATCATCTCAGCCCGTTGAGGTCCACTGCTGGACATAGGCCTCCCCTGCCGTCTCCACTCCTCCCGATCCTCTGCGCGTCCCCATCCTCACTGTCTTCCAGCAGACTTCCTGATATCGTCCACCCATCTCATCAATGGACGTCCTTGAGGCCTCTGGTTCCTCGGTCTCCACACCAGAACGCGTTTCGTCCATCTGTCGTCCGTCATTCTGGCTATGTGACCGCCCATTTCCACTTCAACCAAGCAATTCGCTCCACCACGTCGCAGACCTTTGTCTGGCGTCGGATCCAATCGTTCCTTTTTCGGTCTCTTAATGTTATTCCAAGCATAATCCTCTCCATGCTCCTCTGTGCAACTTGCAACTTATGGGAGGGATTGCTTGGTCAGAGTCATTGTTTCCGCGCCATAAGTAAGGACGGGCAGAATGCATTGGTTGAACACTCGAGTCTTGAGTGAGTTGGGAATGGAGCTTCGGAATGTGGAATTTAGCTTTCCAAAAGCCACCCAAGAGAGATTTATCCTCCTATCCACCTCGCTGGTCTGATTGTCTCTGCCGATGGTGATTTTGTGACCAAGATGCAACATTAATTGTCGACTTTTTAACATCGTACTTGACGTTTGTCATCAAAAACGTCTTGGTCAAATCAAATAACTTTATTATTATATTCTACCTTTAAGAAGCAGATAATTATTGAAACAGATTGAATGCTGGGTTAAAAAGGCGTTTAAAGGGCTTATGACATGTTTATTATTAGCTGGGTAAAAAATGGCCACTTGAAACATACTACAATACATTTACCATTGCGCTTCCTGTCATCTGACAACCATGTATGACAAATTTTGAAACTGTATATACAGTAAGATGTGCCATATAAATCCGCTTGCGGAGTTGTTATTTCGACAAATTTCGACTATTATTAATATATTTCTCTCTATACTGACAAAGTCTTATTGAGAATATTGTTAAAGTATTTTTTTGGGCGATCTACAGTATCTATTAAGTTTCAAAATTTGTCATACAATGGAAGAGTATAGATGACAGGCGGAATGGGAATGTTGTAATTAATATAAATGGCACTTAACCCAGCCAATGACATGTCATAAGCCCTGTAAACGCCTAGATTACCACATTCGTTTCCAGAGCTTCTATGTCTTTTGAGAATAATAATATTAAAAATTACGCCCATCCAGGGTAAATTTTACAGAATCGACTACTCAAGTATTGGAAAAGTACTGAAAAGTATTTGTATTAAGCCAAAAGTATTGTTCACAAAATAACTTTAATTTAGCAGCTGCGTTGCTAAAAAATGAAATCAAGTTTTGATACACTATAATATATCCAATATTAAAAGTTCATATTGAATGTATGCATAAAAATATACTATAATGTGATGTTCGTGGTAACCAGTTACCGCTGAGAGTAGATAACCAGGCTTTCAGCAAAGTTAATGGTGAAATAATTCGGTGATCAAACAAAACAGGGGTATTATACCATTGGGAGCGGATCCTCCTGCGGTAGGAGGGATGCATGATGAAAACATAATGGGGATTGTTTGTGTTATTGGATATGATGAAATTTTAATGCAAAATTCGTTTTCATAAAGTGTCCTCACGTGGAATGAAGAAACAACACCAATACGACTGCATGAGGTTCGCATGTTTACGATTCCCGTAGAAATATTTATTTACGTGTGGTTTCATAAACGTCATGTGTGATACCTTGGACTGGCAGTGGACGTACCGTACTTTGACTGGTCATGTTACCTAACAAACTAACTAACATTTACGCCATCTGACCATAGGGTAGGCAGAGAGAGATTTGCGCTTAAATTTGACCACTCTTTCCTGACACACTTCCTTCACGCAAATTTGTCGATACTAGTGCAAAACCTTGCACTCGGCTCTAATTTCGACAATTGTACACCTATCATACATAGTCTTTCCAACATTCGCCTGACCAGATCGCCTTTTAAACAGCATTTCGCTATCTTCTACATTCATACTTTTTCTCAAACACACACCACATTCACTACCATTACAAAAGTATTATTACCAGAATCCTGTTGTTTACTGCCAATTTCGCTCTCAGGCGAATAAGTGGTTATTTGCCACTATGAAGATAGGTAATGTCGACATTAAGCAGAGTGCAAGGCACTAACCCTTATCGACAAAATGTCCTTATACACTTTTACGTCTCTTGTCATGAAAATTTCAGGATTACTTCCCAGTAGATACAAATTCTTCACACTGCTTTCTATCCTTACTACTCTTCTACGCTATATATATAAGTTACATACGGTCAATATTCATGCCGGAGTTCATACCGAAAAATGATCAAGGTTTACTGTACGTCTTGTGTACCGACAAGTGCCCTATGAAAATTACCGGAAAAAAATGTGCATATTGTATTCACGGTGCGATGTTAGTGCCTAGCAAAACTTTGTATTTAGGACACAGTGGTCGGCGTTCGCTAGCTCTCTCTAGTTACCGCAATACGCCCGCACGGCTTATCCTTGTTGTAGAATTATTGCAGTTAACACAAAATTTTATTTGGGCAATGTGCAAATTAAATGCGATATGCAACAGAGCAGGAGCGAACTCAGAATTGGGCGCGAACAAATAATTCTAGTAATCATTGATATATTTCAACAGATATAAAGAAACTCTGGAAACTAATGTGGATTATCTAACTAACCTTATCAATGTTTTCACCGAATTCTATTTAAGTTTTTTTACGCCACACCACTCAGTCCAACACACTTCATATACATAAATTTAAACAATACAACCCTTACATTCGTTTCCACGCTCTGTCTCTTTGGGATATCAATAAATATATTTACATATCAGCCATATAGATTTTACATCCAGTAATTTGTCTACATATATTTTTTACATGCCGTGTTGTTAAAAAAAACACGCTAGTTAAATTAAAATCACCAGTACCTTTCTTGATTACGAAATATTGATTGTTCAGCCTTGTAAGCTGTAAAGTAAGCAGATCATTGTCATGGGTACACCCACTCGTTATTCGCCATCTTTCTCCAGATTCTAGATATATAACTGGCTGGGAAAAAATTTGCATTGTCTGTATTAACTAAATCAAATCACTAAAATAAAAAGATGATGGTACCCAAAAATTATAACACTTCTGGTCAGGACGTTTTGATGAAAATATTTGATTCCAGCAAAGATCTTCTTATAAATACTGGCGAAACGTTGGCATAAACTCCCCATACGTGTTATGCGGATACGAAGTGTCACGAGGTCTCAATATAGATTCGATTCCAATTTGTCATTATTCCCGATTATTGCATACTGGAAAGAATTGATTAAATTAGATTGTTCGTTTACCACAAATTATTCTTGATTGGTCTTCTATTGCTTAACAATCTTCTCGCGACAGGGAACACAATCGTTGTACTTTAAAGTGAAACAGTTTATTAATGCAGTTGCTTAATACTTCCAAAGAAGTAAAAAAAACTTTTGTTCATTGATAAACCAAATTACTTTCACGTTTACTAGAAATACCGCAGGCCACTTAACGAGCCAATTTTTTGTAACGGTTAACCCTGTTTTGACGAAATAATTAATGATCCTTAGAGTAATGACGCGCAGGCTATAGAGAGGCCCTTTCGCCGTTTCCCATAGAGCGAAGTTGCAAATTTTTGGTTAGCGACAACTTCACTCTGCTGGCGGCCATTATTATTTGTTTGACAACAGACGCGTAACGGTCACTTTCGTCGCTTTGCTAGTAAATAACGTGGATACTTCCTGATTTTAATCATCAAAAACGGCAATGGTGAATTGTAGTATGCTTGGTTGTAGCAGTAAACGGGCACTTGTCAAGTGGTGTTAAAGGAGTCACATTTCACAGGTAATTGATTTCGATAAATAATTGTCATTTTGATTTACATTGATTTTGGCATAAATATTGTCCTTGACATGGGTATGGGTATTATTTGTATAAAAAACTTTCCTTTTATCAACATATTTACATTATTTTACCAGTTTTTCTTAATTTAGGTGATCAATTTGTAAATTAAAGTATGTTTACTGTTGATAGTGACAGTTGATTACTGTCGATATGCCAAGGCCGCATTAGGCATTTGTAACTTGAGGAACATTTCGACGGTCCCAACGCATACTGTCGAATCTGAAAAAGGGCGATTTTCGTTTTATTATTTTAAACTGTCCAATTTACATAATATTTTCAGGTGGTCAAAAAAAAGTTTATATTCGATTCAAAAAACCCCAAATTTTAAAGGGAATTTTTTTTTTACTCCCTTAAATATTATGTAAATTGGACAGTTTATTTCAATACAATTCATTTTTTCAGATTCGACGGTAATACGTTGGGAGAGTCGATTTAATATTTTTTATAAATACTTACTAGAGACAGAAATATCAAGTATGTACTGTAACTTCGTCGGTTAAGTTGTGGCCAAGTAGGTGGTGTTTTTAATACAATATTTTCAAATTAATTTGTAGTAACTAAACAACACAACATGAAAATTAATTTGTTCAAACAATTAAACTTATTTGAAATTAAAGAAAAATACAAACGAATATGGCGTGATCGATGGCAATTATTTCCCCTTAATTGAATATCTATGTTTGCAATAGAATTATAGGAACATATTATAAAAAAACTACCAAGGAAAAGGATGGACATACAATTGTATTATTTACCTTGTAAAATAAGGTAAACTTGAAATAAAAAAATTTTTGTTGGGGAAATACAATTGGCATAATATTAACACTAAAGATGCAAAGAGGGTAAGTTTATTCATACAAAATTGAACATATTACATTATTAAATAGATATAAATACTTAATAAAATAGTCTAAAAATGAAGATGATAAGTTTTATAAAAAAAACTAAATTTGTATGTGGATACTAATTTTTAACATTTACAATAATTCATAAAGTCACTAGTTACCCACTACTTCTTGATTTAAATAACATTAAAACAATACCCTTTAGGTATACTTAGGTATAAGTATGAAAATAATAATAATAACGTTATCAAAAAAGTAGTTATATCTTCACATCTTCAATATCTTCACATCTGGCATAGACAATCTGCTCGTGTTTGTACATTTCCAAATATCTCTTTTTTCTGGATTTTTCACCTAATACCTACAATAAAATACCGATTTCTCAATTACCTTAAAATACCCCACATAAAATATTTTGTCCAAGTCATTTTGGGGTTAACTTGTTTGAAGTAGGCGGAAGATTAAATGTGGGAATATAATTAACTGTGGGGGTATAATTGCCTTTTTGTGTGAGGATTACCAATTCTGACTCCCACTTAGTACAAACGTGGCTCCGTACGGGGCATTAGGGAAACGAGACAAAAGTTAATTAAATTTACATGTTCCCTTTATTGACACGTTTTCCAATTTACTTTGTTCGTCGCTTCAATTGTTTGACACGCAAACTTTTATTCAATGGGACGTCAGTATTGAACGGTTCTAATATGTTTACAGGAGCTCAATCACAGATAACTATCGACGTAGTTAAAAACGTGCTAACCACGTGCTAACGCTAACCATTTGACCGATCACAATGAACATACGTTCATACCACGTTCGCGTTGCCGAGCACCATAGATGATAATAAATATCGCGGCCAAACGTCAAATCAAGAAAGTCAACGCGCGTGTCGGATTGTTTATTATGTCGACTGCTTTTCTCAATATTTGGCTTGCCGAACGCCGGCTAAATGCAATACGGCACTCGAGAAAGATTGAAAGAAGATATGTGCGAAGAAGATATATCTCGGGAAATGGCTCGCGACTTGATGCGCTCGTTTAATAATCCCGATCGATAACTTTTAACGCGTGTTCCATTGTGATCGAGAAAACGTTAAACATCCATGGTAAGAAATCGTTATCACGTCGCTTATTACCGCGTCGATAGTGATCTGTGATCGAGCTACTGGGGTACTTATTGTATTTTATACATTTAACCAGTAACAGCACGTCACGCATCAGGGGCATGGATCCAAGGAAGTATCGTTAACTGTTATTGACATCTATAAATATATTTATAAATCTGTTTTGATTCAAATTTTTGACGTGATAACGTCTAATAAATCGATGAACGCCGACTGTACACACGAAAAAGCATGACTCATTGTCACGTTCCGCCTGAGTGTGCAAGCGAGAGCGCGGAACAAGCGATAGAGAGGCACGATCGGCTTAAGCGTTCGGTTTGTGACGCATCTATCTCTCTTCCACTCCATCGGCCGATGCGTCCGAGTAGAAGGGAGACAGCAGCCGAGAGTAATCTTTAACGAATTACTTGCCGAACGGATTGTAAGACTGTTTGGATTTCAGTATTTGAATTAACGAGTGCAAAAAAATTATAATTTACGGAAAAAAATGTAATTTTCAATTAACTCCTGCTTTGTATTATACAAAATAATGATAATTCAGTTATAATAATTCAATTCAATTCATAAAAGTATGCTATTTTTCATCAATGTTTTCTTATTACGTAAATTACGTTATCACGTAAAATTATCGTCCGTAAACCGACTTTACAGACAACCAAAAAATTTTTTAAATTAGTATTTACTTACGCATAAGTATCTAATCATAGAGGAGGTTGAAAATTGGCGAGTCCAGGGTTAATACTGAGAAAGAAAAGACCATAGATCCCGTAAAATTCTCGTGAATTTTTTTTTATCGTCAGCAATTTTTTTTTCATTCTTAGTTTGTCGATGATGATGAAGTAAAGGCACTAAGAAAGGAAATTGTTTTAAAAAATGTTCTTTTACGCTTTAAAAACTCTGAAATACATGGAAAGTTTTGTTGAAAATAGTAATTTATGTAGGAAGGTCAAGATGTCGAACTGAAAATGGCGCAGCAGGATTATGTAGGTATTCGTATTGGATTTTGGGTTTGGGATATGTGCCCGAGGATCTATTAAAACTGACATTGGAAAAGAATAACAGTTTTGGGGTCTCAAAGGGACACGAGAAGGAAAATTAACTTCATACAATGTGGAGGATAGTTGTTAGAAAATAGGTGTATGGGCTCTAAAATATTATGTAGTTAGGTATGGTATCAATGTATTTACAAAGCAATTTTATATTCTTACTAATTCCTAATGTATGTTACCCACTTACTGTAAAAAGCATAACAAGTACAATATTCTTTAATGTTAGTTACTTTTCGTAAATTTGAACCTACGTCTGTAGATGAAATCAAGGAGATTACTGCCGCACTGCCTAATAAGCAGTGTATATTAGATTCTACACCTAAGTATATAGCTTTTAAAAAAGTGCATAAACGTTTTAGCTCCATTTCTAACGGACTTAATAAACTTATCTATGGAACAAGGTATTGTTCCGAAAGCTATAAAAAGCAAAGATACTATCTCTTTTTAAAAATCCCCAGCTCGATGTGGAAACTCTTTCAAATTTACGTTCGATTTCAAATTTGAAAAAATGAAGATTGAAAAAAAATTGAAGATTTCCATATTTAAAAAGGATAGTTAAACAGAATATAGTATCCTTCATTAAAAAAAGGCCTAGATCCGGTATTGAGATATGTAATAAAAGATGTAATTTTATTTATTTATTAACTAACTTTATTTATTAAATAATACCCAGGGGATAATTTGTTTACAAAAGAAATATTATAGGTAAAACATTACATGAAATAAAACTAAAGATAAAGTATCTAGGTACTTCATTAGTTACCTTTTTTAAAGCTTGTAGATATTGAAACATTGTAGTAATTGGAGAAGTATGAGAAGATATTATAACATATAACCTTATAATATTATAAGCTTATAATATTATTACAAGCTATTTTTAATGTTTATAGACAGGTACCTACTAAATACAAACCATAAACAATGAAAGCGTATCGTTTATTAGAGAACTGATTTGTCTATGCGAGTTTAAAATGTTTCAAATATTATCTTGAAAATAAGAAGTAAAATAGGTAATAATCTAGGCCAGTTTCAAAAGGCGATTAAAATCTAATTGTGAAATAGCATGTTAAGTACTTATTATTACGGTTTTATGTTATGGAAACGGCTTACAGAACTTGATAACGATAAACCGTAGAAAAGTTATGTGATAAGGCGACCATTACAAAATAGGTACCAAAGTTTGTTTACCTACATAAATGTATGTGCCGCGGTTACGCTGATAACATTATCCGAACGTCACTGCTGATTGAGGCTCCTAAAACGTGCACAAAAAACTTCAACCAAGCGGATCACACATTCAGACGCCGATAATCATCATTCCAAAATCAAGAAGAAAAAAACACAAACGGTTTGGCACAACTTGTGTATGAATTTATTTATGTCCGGATAATACTGGCGAACGCGGCGCAGTCACTGTTAAAATAACTTATTTCCTTAACACACTGTCGAAACTATTTCAAAACCGTGAATGAAACCGATAAAATCACTCTTACAGGAAGCCGAGAACAAAATGCTGACGACAAAACCGCAAGTTTCCCGAAATCAAAAGTTGACAAACACGGAATAAGTTTTAATTCTAAATTGCAAAAGTTTGGCAACACTTCGAGCCGCGCGCGATACTCTGCAGCGATGTAATTTACACTTAATTTAAATGAGTTCAAAGAGGGCTAATTGTATTAATTGTTTGTTTTGCGCAGATTCTAACCTCTTAATTTGCGGGGGCACTAATGCGATGAATTATTAATTGTCATCGGAACAAGTTTGGTTCGCGGGCAGAAGTCGCGAGTCGCGAGTTGACAGCTGTACAGTTTAGCTGTATGCCGCTAGGAGCGCTGGCGCCGCATGGTATAACTTTTTTATTGTTTTTGTGGGCGTGTGACCTGTTGCATGTTGTCTTTATCACGGGATTTCCTCATAATATTAGATACGACAAAACTTCTACATTACCTACCTAAATTCTTAGTTTATAAGACCATACTGAATAATATTAACTGTTCAAAACGATTAATTCACTATATTTACCGTAAAATTAAAAATTCATTTACTTATAAAAAAAGAAAGAGCTGAAAATTTTTTCATCAGCGCTTGTGTCAATAAAACTACAAATTATTTGTAAAAAATTATTACTATAATTTAAAATTTGTTACATAATAAATAAATAAAAAGTTTTTTATTTTATTTTAAATAAGTAGGGGTTTTTATGTATTTACATTGAAACGCAATTGCACGAAATCGTATAGTTTTCTTATTAAATGAATTTGAGTAGTTAACCCGAGGAAAAAATTATTTAGAGAATGCTACCTGCTAGTGGAATCTAGCGGTGATAAGTGAAAACTGAAGCAGCAGGGTTCAGTTTAGTACAGTCATATTCCACTCAATATTGCTAACCGTATATATCCGAGACGCAAACCATTAGAGGGAAGGAATCAAGGACTGACAACAACTTCCTTACTTTTAGTTCGAAAGGATCCGACTGTGGCGCTGTGAAAGGAAGGAAAATAAAAAATTCAAATCTCCGCAGTCTAACAAGATTCCGATAAGAATCTAAGAAAACTCAAACAAGCTCATATGGAAAGCATCTAATAATTTTATTATTTGTATGCCATGGTTTATGTAACAGGGTTTCAAATAGCACTGATGAATGAATTCAATACTGCAACCTGAGACTTAATTAATTTGTCGAAAATGAAGAATATGCACACATAGACCGCCACATTTTTGTCCCAGAAACATGTTTCTATCTCTTTCCTATGTCGAGATATTAAATTTTTTAACCCCTATTTCAATGAATCATAATAATAATCACATTTTTGCAAATTTCGAAAAGTATAGGCAGGTACTTTTGTGAGTTATGCAGTTTAGTATTTCGTGGTGCGAAATGTACAACAGCTTTTAATGATAACACTTTTCTTTTTTCAACCAATTGTCATAAAAGGATGCTGTTTTATTTAATAAATTTTTCCGTTTGTTTACAGTCATTGCATCATAAGTACATTGAAAATAATTTATTATATATAATATTATCTTACTACAGACATATACAGAAGTGATTAAAATCAATTTAATTAAAATTTATCACCCTACTTTTATTCGTGAAAATCAACGGTGGAAATAATTATTATCAACAAAAAGTCGATTTGCTTTTACAACAGGTTTATTATCCAAGTGAATTTAAATGTCGCTAATAAAATTGGGGCCAAAGGATTTTTAAGGATAATGGAACCCACGGAATTCAATTAATTTATTTCCGCTTAGTTTGATACTTATTTTCTAGATAAATGTAACACACAATTAATGTTTTTTTTTAACATTACCTTTTTTTCCATTTTAGAATTTTTATCTTCTCTTAAAGCTTTATTAAATTCTAAGGTCGTAGAAAGATAAGGAAAAATAGTTGGGCGAGTGTTATTGAGCATATATTTATGTATATTTAAAAAATCAGATTGTCACCAGTTATAGTGCGTGGATATATAATTAACACTTAACCTTGGGAGAATAGTGAAATGTCCTATATTTTTGAATTCCGTATTTTTTTATGTGAATAGAAATGAATATTTTAATTTTTCTGTGAAAATTAAAAAAAAAAACAAATTTAAAAGATTTCTCGTAAAAGAATATTTAAAAACGGACTTTATAAAAACGGATTGACCGAAACGGGTGCTTTAAAAGCACCGGTCTAAGCGCGCAAAAAGGGTCGTACTGAATATATAGCAGATATGTAGAATCAGAGAAGTGGCTATATACTTTTTTCTATTTTAGGCGCTACTTACATTAAAACTTGGTGAATAGATGGATCTTTCCATTTAATGACCTGTTTTGGCGGGAAATCGCGATTACAATATTTTAAAAAAATTTACGGGCGATAGCAAATGATGATAGCAAATTTTTTTTTTTTTAAATTCGTAAGATATTACATATGAAATTGGCCTTACACATGAAATTGGCGTTTTGTATGGGAGGAACATAAAGTTGATTTTTTTTAAATATAATATATTTATTTAATCAAAGTATGTACCATTGCTATCTATGCACTTTTGCCATCTCATAGGTAGTTCATCGATCCCTTTACTAAAATAACCATTCGGACGGGAATCAATAAAATCTTTGAAGTCGGTTTGGACTGCCCATCGGAGTTGAATTTTTTCCCTTGCAAGAGGTTATCCAAATTTCGAAAAAAATTGTAATCTGTTGGGGCAAGGTCCGGAGAGTACGGTGGATGTCTTAGACATTCCAATTGAAGCTCTTCTAATTTGGTAGCCGTCTGTTGTGCAGTGTGTGGTCTAGCGTTATCATGAAGCAGCAGTGGCCTAGAGCGAATAACCAGCCTCGGTTGTTTAGCAGCTAGCTTTTCCATCATGGTTTGCAGTTGCTGACAATAGACATCTACCGTAATCGTCTGGCCAGATTTAAGAAAGCTGTAGTGAACGACACCAGCACTAGTCCACCAAACGCTCACAAGTATTTTTTTTTGGAGTCAATTTTCGCTTGGGGCATGGTTTGGCTGGTTCGGCAGGGTTCAGCCATTGCGATGAGCGCTTCCGATTATCATACAGGATCCATTTTTCATCACAGGTAATATTCGATTTAAAATCCATTAATTATTGTGCCGGTTGAGTAATGCAACGCAGCAGTCAACGCGCGTTTGTTGATTTGCTTCACTCAATTCGTGAGGTACCCACCTTTCAAGCTTTTTCACCTTCCCAATTTGCTGCAAGTGGATTAAAACAGTTTTATCACTAACACCGCAGCCTGCAGCTAACTCGGACGTGGTTTGCGATGGATCCGCTTCCACAATAGCCTTCAATTCTTCATTATCAACTTTGGTCTCCGGCCGTCCACGGGCTTGTTCTGCAGGTCGAAATTTCCAGAACGAAAACGTTGGAACCAAAAACGCACTGTGTTTTCTTTTGCGGCACCGTCGCCATACACATCATTAATCCTTCGAGCCGTTTCTGCAGCACTGGTGCCACGGTGGAACTCGTACTCGCAAATAACGCGATATTTCAAGTTTTCCATTTTGTAAACTGAGTGACGCAAAGAAAAAAAACTTGAGTAAATAGTTGTATAAATTGTAATTTGGAATTCCTAACCAAAGAGAAGATATTTGAGATCAAAGTTGCCAGTACGGCAAAAAAGCCAATTTCATATGTAAGGACCTAATATAAATCACCATAAAAAAAACTATGCCAGGAGTGGTGCAGCTTTCTAACCTCTGCCTTCCCTTCGGAGGAATGGCGTGATGGTTAGGTACTTTCAATCATTCTAATATTATGGTGCTTTTATGTTTAATCTAACTGAATTCATACATTTTCATTTTGTACGTAAGGTATATTTTTATTTAAAATAAGTTACGGTTAACTGTTTTATTTAAATGTCAGAAACACAAAGAGATGCTCTTAAACAAATCCATTCAGCATTTATTTATTTGTCAATAGCGCTTCGGTAACCGGAAATAAAACTGGTTTTCCCCGGAAAAGGAAGTAGATATGTACTTGTGTAGTTCGAAACCATTTGTCCCTAATGCGACCCTCTAAAATAAAGCTTCCAATAAAATAGACATAAAATGAAGGGGTTGTATTAACAAAGGGTCGTATGCTTTAATAAATATCATTGAAACATTAAAAAATAATTTGAAAGTAAACCTTCCAGTAATAATTATCGAAGGACGCTGAAATAACGTCGCAATACAAAAAGCATTGATCGTTTTATTCAATTGACTGGAAAATGCTTTCTTTATAAAGATTTTTTTTCAAAAAGATTCGGATGTTTTGAAATTGGGAAAAGAAATAAAGTTGTAGTATATTTGCAATAAAAGCAAATAATTATTTTTAAAATTTCCAATTTTATATTCAAATTCCCTCTGAATTTCAAATATCTCTAGTTTATGCGAGCTGCGTCTTACAAGGAGAAAAGTGAAATGAATACATAAATTATATTTTTCGATATTTCGTAAAAATTTTTCAACTGTACTGTTAGAAAATGTGCTATCATTAGGAAGAAATACCTCAATTATTTTGAAAAAAATAATACGTTGTTTTATTATATTTTCATATTATTTATTGAGTTTAGTTTACAACTTACAAACATTACATACAATTAAAGTAGGTTTTATTATTACCTGTGCATATATTGCGTACTGCTTATTGCTCATTATTTTATAATAATTCTTATCTTCAACTGTTTATCGTTTAATACTGTTTATAATATATACTGTTTATAATATATACTGTTTATAATATATACTGTTTATAATATATTGTTATATTATAACCAATCTTAGTTGAACCCCATTGAACCTAAACTGAAATACTCCCTAACCCCCTCCCTAACTATTTTTAAACGTTTGTAGGTAATTTATACAATTTATGAAATCATAAATACAATAAAAACGGGTGTTGAATGCTTACAAATTAAAATATTATTGATATCCCAACACAGACAGAGAAACTCTGGAAACGAATGTGGATTATCTATGCGTTTACAAGGCTTATGACCTATCATTGGCTGGGTTAAGTGGCCACTTGATGTATTTCAACATTCCCCATTGCGCCCATCATCTGACTACCATAATATATAATATGACAAATTTCGGAAGATCTATTAGTATGAATTATCGCAGAACGTTTTACATTTCACGTCAACGTCATTTTTTTCACTTGTGACTTGAAAACTTTTTTAGTGAAGGTAAGATTAATCTGAATTTAATTACTTACTAGAAGGCGCCAGAGTTTCTCTGTCTCTGTTGGGAAATCAATATTTGATATTACCTAGCCCAGCATGGGTACAATTCAGTCATTTGTCTACAAGGATTTGTACACATTAAAAATATTGTGAATAATAGGGTTCTTCCAGATAACATGAATATCCTTGAAAACGCTATAAATATTTCATGTATATTTTTACAATTCCAACGATATAAAACACAATGATCAAAAATTTTGTTTTCATTTATAAATTTATGTTTTAAAAACACGAAATTACGAGTGACTTTTAACGCCCGTTATTGGCTAATGACGTCATACCCGTCTACCGTGGAAGGCGTCAAATTCAATCCGTAGTGAGCACCTATACTGCTGTGACGTCACACCGCATGCGCGCTAAATGGAGGATTTTGAGAGCGATTTGAAAAAGCGCTATTTCAAACCGTGCTAAAAAATTCATATGACATCGTAATTTTTTTTTTTTAATTCCCTTGATATTGTAATTTTTCAATCATTTTTTTTAAATAAAAAATAAAATATCGGAAAGAACCCAATTGAGTTGTTAAAAACAGTTTTTTTTTTTGGCTAACAGCACAGTGTAATACGTAATGTTTCCACATAATTTATTTCTCCCGCTACCGTCCCTGTGCCTTTCCGCCATCTTGTGCCAGCAGTCTGTGGTCTGGAGTGGCCAGATAAGGCCCCCTTAAGTGTTGCCAGCACATTACGAGACATTATTACATTACGGGGTACGTAGACGAGTTTTCCTGAGGTATGGCCACACCGCCACACGTGACGGGAATGCCATTTCACGGTTTTGAAACTGTCTGGATTTCCCGTACTAACGTAGGTACTTGCAGATTCACAGTTATATGAACAGTGAACGGTTTAACTATTTCTCCGTAGGGGTAAAGAGGGTAGACAGTTAATGTTTCCCATTTGATATACACTACATTAACCTCAAGTGTGCAAATGTTTCCTACGGATTTTATAAATTTAAATGTACGTTCATTGTGGTAAGTATTCTAGAACTGTTTTCGGAACTACAAGAACTATAGAACTAGAAGACATCGGAAACCAGAGGCCTTGTAAAATAGGCTAATATTTTTAATGCTCTCGGGAGACATTCACATTGTGTTAACTAGGATACATACGATAAAATAATAATTCTTTTTAAATGTTGAATCAGTTTTATTGAAAAAAACAGCAAGGAATAATAAACAATCGTTCACTAAATTAATCAAATATTTATTCAACGCAATAAGATTATTTCCTTAAAATTCGTATGAAATAAAAGCGTTATTTGGATCTCAAAGATTTAGCAATTCTAAAAATGTGGTTTAACCATCGCCATCGGAATTTTAAAAAAAGATGTATATACGAGTCTACCGAACATAAAACGTTTTACTGCAAATTACGTTGTTACAGAATAAATCAATTGTGTACTTTATAACGACAGAGTTCAGAAAGTACTGGGAGTGCGGCTTGGAGTAGCGGGTGCCGCATTCAACAATATGAAATGTGAAAGCTGTGGAGATCGGATGTTTACTCGGTTAAAACGAAATTCCGCCTTTATCATACCTGTTCTCCTCTATGGCTGCGAATCATAGCACGTTACCAGAGCAGACAGCTAAATTTTTTAAATAGGTGTCTTAGAAGAATATTGGGTGTGCGGTGGTTTGACTTAGTGCGGAACACAGAAGTGAGGCAACGGACGCAGCAACCCTTGCCATCCGGCGTACGCGTTTCGGCCATATACTACGTATGCCTCCCGAGAGTGTTAACCATGCTTGCCTATTCTACGAGGCATCAGGTTAGCTGTTGACAATCCGTCGGCAGTTTGCGTCAGAGCTGCGGGACGTGGACCTGACCTGGGGAGATGCGCGGGAACTGGCGGCCGATCGCTTGGCTTAGAGGCAGTTTGTGGAAACCATATATGATGGTGATGAGATGTACTTTATGAAATACCGCGAAAAATTGTTATCTTCCTTTTCGACTCTTAAATTTGTGTGTACGTATCTTTTCGAGTAGGTGCTAAAGTCATTTCAATAACTTCAGGACCATAAATCTTGTCTCCACATTTTCAGGCGACGTTTGTCAGGAAAGTTATCTTTCCATTTCTTGGGAGCGATCTAGACAAGTTTACTTCTCTGCGGCTAATGCTAGTGGGGTCCTACAACATCTGGCGCTTAAAGAATATTCAAGAAAAACTTTTCTTGGAAGGGGAAGCTTAAAACGAGGAATAATAATTTTACGCAGTCCGTACCAACTTCTATGTCATTTGAACATACATATAACATGTCTAGATTTTGTAAAAAAAAAAAAAAAAATAGACAATATTTATTTATTTATAACATATCCCATCATTGGAAAATTTAAAAATATATAGCACAACAAGCACCCACGATTATAAAAAGGTATATGAAGGTGATAACTGGATTCGGCATGATTAAATTTACTAGATATTGATTATTTAGCAGTGGTAACGCCCCTCCTAAGGCGACAAGAAGTCCTTGGTTCGAACTATAAAACAGCCAGTTAGGCCCATTATAGAACAGAAGCAGTTTTCCTCAGAATAGGCTTAGTTCAGTCGATTCAGTTTGTTGCAGAAACCACCCACCAAAATGAACGCATTCGTAAGTACCTACCTATTTTTGACTAATTAATTTAAAAGAAAATCAAAACTACCACTATCTATTTCAAAAAGCGACTCTTTAAAATGTTTGCTTATCTCATAATATCTCAAATAATCTAAGAATTTTTATGAAAAGAATACTTTTTTATTAATATCCCACACTTATCGTTGGGCATTGATTTTTTTTCGAACGTATATTAGACTCAGCTGGATTTAAAGCTAATGTTGTAACTTCAGAGTACAGGGTAGAAGATAATTTTTCTTAATTTATAACATTTCGTCGAGGATGTTAGAAAAACTTTTTTATTTAACGGGATATGGTACTTCTGACAGCTATCAACCAATCTCTGTTTTCAGTATTGTCACAACGAATAATGTAGAAATTTTCTGTGGGAAATGTTCTTAGGGCTTTTCCTTACATTTCTATCTTCCTTGATCTTTGTATTGTCTATATCTGGAATTAAGGTTTCCAAAAGCATTCTCAATTTTTTGTCGTAATTTATGGACAGAGCTTATTTTTTTTGTGTAGTGAAGTACATGCGTAATCAACTATTTAGTATACCTAACTTATGTAAATTATTTTGTAAAAGTATAAAGTTGAAGTAGGAAGTAGGTATCCTTCGATTTAAAATGACGAAATAGTCACGTTCTATTACTAATGATTTTATTCATGAATGATAAACGATTACATCTTATGTCGGCGCTATGGTAAAAAATACTATATTTTAAATTTATTGTTGAATTGTTAATAAAATTATTTAAACAATAAGCATTCAAAGTTTATAAGAATACCTACATTTATCCTACATGTATTTAAACACACCCTAAAAATGATGACGTAACGTAGATTTGAGCTTATTTACAGTGAAATAATTAATAATTAAGCCTCTCGAGACCGATAGAGAAGTTAAGATAAAGAGTAACTCTTGTCAACTGTTGGTAGAAATTATCTGATATTCGCACAAAGTTGGCAGTAATCCGCAAACTGTAGGAATAAAGGTTCTCTTGTTGGCGGGCCAACCCCCGAGGGAATTCAACTTTCTTAGTATAAAGTAAATACTCGTTAAATTTACCATACTTCATAATAATGTGGCTATAAAATCCACGTCAAATTAAATCAGAGGAAATCAAAAATATTAGAAAAATCTAAATATTAGAAAGGTATCTTATGTTAAAATCAAAAAACGATTTTTTTTGGTTCTACGTGATTTAATTATCAAGTTAGTGACAATTGTTTCGCCTTGTAAGGGCATTATCAAACTGTGGCGTTGAAACATTTACATTCTTATTTTATACAATATTAGTTACAGTTTTTAGTTATTAGTTCGTTTTTTGATTTTAACATAAGATATCATGGAGTTCTACAAAAATAAATGCCATATCAATCAATTAGAAAGGTAGTTTATAAAAATATTTTGTAAAAATACCATTCAAATACCATGCCACTTAACCCAGCCAATGACAGGTAATAAGCCCTGTAAACGCTTATATATATATTCCGAATTTGAAAAAAAATCCACTTCATCTATGTAGAGATATAAAAATCAACGCAAAGCACGCATGTAGCATGTATTAAATTGAAGATGGTCTTTTTCATCACTTTTGAAATATCATATATATTTAACAAAATAGGCAGTGCTTTGGAGCAAGTATTTTAAACATACGAGTAAGTTCTCAAAATATTGTGTGTCAAAGTCAAGTTTGTAATTTTTCCCAACGGATATCAATAGGAGTATTTGTATTTGTTGCAGTTTGTCGCCACTTTCCTGTGCATGGCCGCTCTGGTCTCCGCCAACGGGTGGGATTCCCACAATGACGGTCAGTGGAAGGGAGAGGGCCTCGCCGAGAGCCAGGACCATGGCCAGTGGGACAACGGCGCGTGGGCTGGAGACCATGGCGCGTGGGCTGGTAACGCCTGGTCCGGCTACGGCAACAACGGAGCCTGGAACGGCAACCACGGTGCCTGGGCTCATGGCGCCGCTCCCCTGGGACCCGACGGCAGAGTGGTAGACACCCCCGAGGTCGCCCACGCCAAGGCCGCCCACTTCGCCGCCGTGAACGGAGCTGGTTCCCACGGAGCCTGGGCCGCGCCCGCCTGGAACGCGCACGGTGCCTGGAACGCCGCCCCCGCCTGGAACGCCGCCCCCGCCTACGCCGGAGCCTGGGCTCATGGAGTGCCCGCCGTGCCCCAGGAGACCCCCGAGGTGGCCCACGCCCGCGCCGCGCACCTCGCCGCCGTGGCCGCCGCCACCCACGGAGCCCATGGAAACCACTGGTGAACCCTACTCCCAGAACCTAACTCCCCGCCTTCATTATGAATAAGACCACGTGTAACGACTGATCTTAAATTAAGTATATTAAGTGTACATTTGTAAATAGTATTCTTTAGAATATTATAATTTGTCCCAACTTTTCTCTTCCCTTGTACATTCATCATTCTTTTATATGTAAATCTGTTGAAAATATGCATACGAAATAAATCGACTGAAAAAAATACCAGTTTTAATTCCTCTAATCACGTTCAAATTTTACATAAAAATATTTCCTATGTTATAATACTACTGATCATTAACTGCACTTGGTGTTCCAATGCAGTGCCTTATGCACCCATTGGTGCACCAACCGCAGTGAATATTGTCAATTTGTTACATGAAGGCAAGATGATCAGTATTACGCTTCATGTTCAAGGTATCACATATGAAATATTTAAATGTGAAAGTCACATTTAAATAAATATTTTATATTGAACCCCATCGGGAATCGAACCCACGACCTCGTGCATAGCAGCCAACGCGCTACGCTAGTAATTAATCCTGTGCATTAAAGTTGAAATACTGAAAGTTACATTTGGGAAATCGTTAAGCGCGAGGGGTTTAAAGTGTATTCAGCTTCACGGGACTACTAACTGCTGACTGTTTGAA
>JAGVSP010002378.1:0-43106 GCA_022494985.1 Micrasema minimum | reverse complement strand
ATTTTATGTACAAACAGTGGTTAGAATCGCAGAGTTCGAAAAATAATCTTTAGGTTCGAATCCCTCTCCAGTACAAGTCGTTTTCTACTTTTTGACACAGTAGGTATATTGAAAGTAGATCCGAAATTGAAATATTTGGGTACCTATCTACTACACTTTTTTTTAATTTTTACCATTTAATAAAGAATACTTTCGTTACAAAGAACTAAATAAGTATGCATTATCTGACCAATGTTGCTAGGACTGCCTTCCGTTTTCTTCATACCTCTATGATATTTATTTTATTTAACCACCTCACTAGCCAGGAAGCCCAACAACAGAGGGGAACAGCATCACATCAGAAAAATCACTTTTGATTTCTGTGTTCTCACCGGGAATCAAACCCGGAACCTCCGAAGGAATATAGGTAGGCACAAGGGAAAGAGATGCTAGTATGAAATTGGTTATATACGTTTCTATTAACTGAGTTACCTTCCTATTCGAATACAGACCCTGATGGATTCTTCTTAAAGTTATCTATAGTTTGTTCGGTGAAATACAGTGGGCTATTCGTAAGGAACGGGCTGTGTGCTGATGGGCCTCCTGGAGTAGTTTATCCTGGCTTTGCGGATGAGTTCTCGGAAGGCCAGCAGGCTGGCGTCCAGTTGTTCGCGGGTGTGGGCGGCAGAGATGCATATGCGAATCCTGCCTAGCGTGATGGGCGTGGCGGGGAAGTTCACCCCCACAACGGCCACTCCTGCGGCTCCCAGCTCTCGCACCACGAACCTGGAACATCCGCATAACCATGGACGTGAATCATCAATATGTAGATTTACTAGAGTTAGGTACACGACATGATTGATAAAAACAAAATCGATTTTTTTGGTGTGATCGTTTTGTACGAGTGTTTAAATTTTAATAGCATTGAATCATAATAGTAACCTAAGTATTGCTGGAAAACAATAATCGGTAGCTTAAAATACAAATAAATACATATTTATATTATTGTCTGTATACTCACCCTACTTTGGAAAATTGAAAGATCATCACAGAACAAACTGTGGACTCTTCATGGCCATATATGATAACTCCCATCTGTGCCAAGCTTTTCCTGAAATATCTGAAACAGCAAATACCTACATAAATATTTATATATATCTACTCGAAACTGTCCACGTTTTCTTTCCCATAAAAATACCTACATCCAATATTCTAAATAAAATCGCCATTAAGTATAAATACACCGTGTAACAAAACTCGATGTACCTACAAGCGAGAAACCGGTAAATCTAAAATCTACATGATACTTGGAGTCGATTTTGTAGTTTTTCTTTTTATTTGACCAAATTTTTTAGAAAATTGAGTATTCCATCCGAGTTTCCATTAAGCCCCATGACAATTCTCATGCTGCTATAGACCTGTTGTGCCACGACGAGGTACATTCCTTGGGAATATTACGTACCTTGTATTAAGGGCCAGTCTATTCAGCCGTTGTATTCCATCCGAGTTTCCATTAAGCCCCATGACAATTTCTCATGCTGCTATAGACCTGTTGTGCCACGACGGGGGACATTCCTTGGGAATATTACGTACCTTGTATTAAGGGCTAGTCTATTCAGCCGTTCCATCCGAGTTTCCATTAAGCCCCATGACAATTCTCATGCTGCTATAGACCTGTTGTGCCCGACGGGGGACATTCCTTGGGAATATTACGTACCTTGTATTAAGGGCCAGTCTATTCAGCCGTTGTATTCCATCCGAGTTTCCATTAAGCCCCATGACAATTCTCATGCTGCTATAGACCTGTTGTGCCACGACGGGGGACATTCCTTGGGAATATGTATCGGAATGTGCGTTCTTTTTAAACAGATTCATCAATCTCTGAAATAATTCAGATAATAGAATATCGTAATATGGTTTTTAAATTAAGGATGAATTCGTTTATCTATTTATATGAAATAAAATGACATTATGACATTGAATGCCTATTAAAATAAGTTTTTTTACATATCTACATTATTTCGATTTATAAGAGTATTTTAATGTATAATTAAAATAGTATACATGGAGTAACAAAACTCGTAGTACAACCCGAAAACTGGTGAATCTACATCACATTTGGAGTCGAATGTGTAGTGTATGACTAATCAGAGTTTTTAAAAAAAAATCTTTTCTTTTCATAAAAGCTTTCAAAAGTACCGCAGATTAAGTAAAATTGCCCAAATTCTTATTAAAATGCGGTTTTTTATTTTGTTTTCTCTTAATACATAGTATTAATTTGACTAAATAAATACATTTTCAAACAATTTGTAGAAATTTCTCGAAAAAAAATTTACTTCTTACTCAATTTTCTCGTAAACTATGGGTCAAATAAAATAAAAAATTGTACAAAATCGACTCCAAATATGATGTAGATTCATAGTTTCTCGCTTGTACATCGGGTTTTGTTACACGGTGTATATGCAAACGAGTACGTAGTGATAAAATTACATTAAAGATAAAACATAGTGGGATTTAATTTTGAGTATGTAAATACATATTATGAATGCCATATATATTTATATAAAACTTACCCTAGTACCAGCTACATAGCCTCCACTAGCTCCAAAGCTCTTACTGAATGTCCCCATAAGTACATCAACCTCCTTGGGATCTACTCCGTAGAAGTCAGTCATTCCGCGACCACGTTTCCCCGTGGCTCCGATGGAGTGCGCCTCGTCCATGTACACGTAACAGCCGTACTTGCGCTTAATGGCGACCACCTCCGGCAAGTGCACGAGGCTCGCTTCCATCGAGTACACGCCTTCAACTATAATGAAGATTTTCTTCCACGGAAGGTACGGCTCTCCAGGAGGCGCTCGCCCTTGCATAATCCTCTGCCGCACGATTTCCTCCAGATGTTGCATGTCGTTGTGCCGGAAGATGGATAGCGAGGCTCCAGATAGGCGGATCCCGTAGATGATCGAGATATGATTTAATTCGTCACTGATGGCCAGGCAGCCGGGCTGCATGAGCGCCGGAATGATCATCACGTTGGTGCCGAACCCCATGCCCGTGACGCAGGCAGCCTCCACGCCCAGGAAGCGCGCCAGGAGCTCCTCCAGCTGAAGGTGGATCTCGCAAGTGCCAAGCTCGTTACGAGGGCTGACGAGGGATACTCCGTAGGTGCGAATAGCGTTTTCCACAGCGTCCGGTACTTCTCCTTGAGTTTCAGCGAAGCCCAAATAATTATACGAGGCCAGGTTTATGCAACGTGTATGTGTTCCGGTAAATCTAAATAAAATACCATACATTGTTATCTAAATCGTAAAGCTTGAAAAAAAAATGCTGGTACGTTACATGAAGATATCTACCTTTCTACGTGCTCCCGAGACATATCCTGAACCGAGGAATGGAGCTCGGAACCTTAAGTATGGAGGATGGAGGCCCTACGTACTAAGATTTAGCTACACATTGCCTGATTATATTCGTACCAAGATACAGCTCATAATCGATGACAATTACTAAGTATTTCAGACATAAGTGATATTATAAGATACCTCCACTTACTGAAATGTCCAACCGTTGTCTGTTGACCGGCGGTCCTTCAGGGTGATTTCAGGGCCCGCTATGGAGGCCAATGGGCGGCCGCAGCAATCCTTGAACCGCCGGAATACATAACGGGAGTAAAACAGCTCATAACCTTTGTACAACGATGGGTAACCCTGTCATGATCATATAAATATTCATATAATAAAAGTACACAAGACTATAATACTGTTCGCCGACGTCGCAACAAATATAATATTATATAAACGTACAGTAAGAGCGAGTACTTATGTTTTATTTTTAATAGTTAGGTTGGCTAAAACGGTAATTTTCAACATATAGGTAAATTACCTTTCTGTCGATCTCTCGAGCAACTCTGGGGAAGAAGAGAAACTTACTGATCATCCCAACAAAGAAAGTTATTTGGGATGCCTATTTGTATGAATATGGTTGTAATTAGAGGACATTCCTCAAATGTCTCCTTGGATGTATCCATTGTTGACCAATCTGTCATGAATTCTCTTTCTTTGTTTGTCTAAAAAAAAAAAAGATCAAATACAAATATTACATATTTCAATGTCTCTTCCGTGTTTTACTCAGTGATCATTGAAACATCTTTACCTCTATTGCTTGGAAGTGTGGGTTTCATTATCTATACCCATATTATATTTTAAGATTGTGGGATTTTAAAGTAACACTTAAAAAAAAAAAGGTTTTTTTAGCGAAAAGTTCAAGTTAAAAATAAACGTCCGGCTCGTAGCATAGTGGGCATTTGGCTACCGTGCATGAGGTTGCGGGTTCGATTCCCGTAGGGGGTCAACATGAAATATTTATTTACATATTAATATTTCATGTGTGATACCTTGGACCGGTACCGAAGCGTATGACTGATCATCTTACCTTCATGTAAAAATGATTAACAATCACTGCACTTGGTGTACCGATGCAGTGCCCTATGCACCAATGGGTGCGGATAAGGGAAAGTAGTAGTAGTAGTAAAAATAAATTTATGAACCCTGTCGATTCAAAATGTATTTAATCGGAATTCGTTTTTATACTTGTATTTAATTTACAAAACAATCAATCACATTTTAAAACAACTAATTACGAAGAGTAGGTGATTACGAGTATTTCACATATGTTAAGAACTGCTAAAAATAAACGCGAAATAATGTTGAAATGCTGTTGAAATGCGATCTCTCAGGCGAATGTGTTGTAAGACACTATGTATGATTGGTGTACAAATGTCGAAATTAGAGCAGAGTGCAAGGCTGAGATAAGCATTATCGACAAAATTAGGAAGGGCTTTTACGATGGTTTGGTCATGTGGACCGAATGAGTGATGAAAGAACGGCTAAAAGAAGTTTAAATACAAGTGTGCCTGGATGTAGAAGCCGCGAAAGGCCGAGAAAGACATGACATGACCAAGTACGTCAAGTACTTGAATGTGGTCATGTGAAAAGTCGGAATAATTGGCGTATGTGCATGAGAAGATGTATGAATGTAGAGGAAGCAAAGGAAGTCAGGACAGAGGGGTATGGCGTTCTATCCTCTCTGCCTACCCCTACGGGGAAATGTCGTGATGGTTAGTTAGTTAGTTAGTTAGTTAAAAACTGCAATAGCAGTTATCGCTACATATAATAATATATTGAATGAATGATTATTACCCAGTGGCTATTATTACCTCATAACAGGCTCTTTTTTGACTTTCGATTTTTGAAGCAAGACTGTTTTCTTCTAATATTCCGTTTTTCCTTTTGTGAACAAGATCCGCCCTTCCATTTTTAGATACCTGTCCATTACTATGAGTACTATTTTTCATGTTTTTTCTAGTCTGAAAACACGAATTATGTTTTAAAAATATTAACACTACTCGTTCGGTTATCGAACGAAATCAAGAACTAAAATCACAAATCATATTTTACTAATGTTTTTCCGCGTTGCTTCTGAAGGAAAAAAGTTAACTAAATGTTAAGAAGCGACTCTAAATTACAGTATGTGACTAAATAATTGCATTCACTTTTAACTGATTATTTAATTTGGTAAATGTAACAATAATTTTTTTATCTAGATCTAGAATTAAAAATCTATGCAATCTTATGATATTTGCACGTATTTTAATTTGTAAATACTATTTTTAATTAAGCTTGAAAATAGGAATCAAGTCGTGGCAGAGTGGAGAAAATAGGGATTCTAGCCGGGGATCTCTGGACTCAGAGACTACAATGCTTCCACTGAGCCACATCCCGTTCAAATATATATTCTTCAATCACGTTTTTCTTTTCAAAGTTTATCTATCTGATGGTTTCTTTATAAATTAATATATTTTTAGCACCACAACATGTCAAGGGGTTGATAATAAATAGTACTGGATAGGCAACCATCACAACTCCCGGTCTATTTAGTTTCATTGTGATTTCATTTTGGATTGTTTACAAGAAAGTCGGCTTGGTAATTCGTAAATTAATAAAAAATGTTTGTGGTTTGGCCATTATTGATACTCTCTGGTGATAGGTAGTTCGAATTTCCTTCCGAAATTTATTCCCTACCTTCATCTATTCCATTCCGATTTGTCACCTGTTTTCAACTCCAATTTCAGTCTCGAATATTCGCTCAGCGCAGCAACATTACCTCGAACTCGTCATTCATCCGTTCTTCCTGTTAAATTCAAGACCTGTTCTTCCTTCGTTCATTTCCATCAAAATCCCCTCGTCATACTCGCTCCATCTCCAAGCTTCCAGAAACCAATTCCCGAAAAACCCCCCTCGGTGAAAGTGGGTTTATAGTGTGCTGTGCCCCTCGTTTTGTGTCCCGCCGCGTTAGTTCGACGTGGTGTTTCCAGAGTATTTCAGGATACTTCGCCCTTTCTGGTGGTCCTTCTTCGTCAATTCCCGCCCTTGTTGAGTCCAGGAGGGCTCTGGTAAGTCCTTCTTCCATTTTCCGATCCTCGTTCGGATGAAGTTACCAGAGAGTTCTCATCGTGGCGGATCCAGTTTGAAACTCAATAGTTTGGCGCCCTCTCTAGTCACTTCCGCTATCCGCTAATATTAGTTAGAGAGGAACATGTACGATATAGAAATAGATGGCTAGCGAGTCCCTATTGTTGTCAATTTTGCCCTATGTCTGCGGCAGGGAGGTAAATGATGGCATTGGGGCAATGGGCATATCTAACATAAAACATCTTATTTTATAAACATCATAATAATTTGATCAGTAGCTGTATTTTCGTTTATATTTAAAAAAACAAATTAAGAACAAAATAGGTACCCGTCACCTGGGTATGTCAACATTACTAAAGGCGTCATTATCAACATAAATACTTTTTTTGTTATCCGTAAAAACTAACTCATTTTTATTCACGAACGTCATTCGTCCTTACGTTGATTTAATGAATATAAATTCTACTGTCTTACGTAGATTAACCTACGTATGTATTGTGTACGTATTCTGTTCCAATTTTATTTTTGTGTGTATTTTAATGATAATATTTACTACGATCCCTTAAGTCGTGAAGATATCACATAAATAATATTTATTTGTACAAATATTATTAATTTTAAATACATTTTGCGATGTGAGTTATTTGTTTAAGTATGATGAGAAATTGAACTTTTATTTTTATTTCATAGTTATTAAGAACATTACAGAAAAATCCAGATCATTCTAAAAAATAAATTTAATTGCTACATTAATAGTATATGTTACTATAACAAAGTGTAGAACGAAATGTATGTAATTAAAAATTAGAAAGTGCTTTCCTAAAGGAAGACCCACTGTCGTGAAATATGTCGACATCCAGGGTGCTGCGATTAGGTAGCAAGATTGCTCTACCCCCCGCACCGATATAAAGTAACTATTGCCATTGGCAGGTTGGTTCTGCATCTATAATTTTATGTCATGTAAATACTTTTTTTTCTATCTTGATTGCAATAATCATGAGTATTATATTATAAATTAAATAACTATTTTTGACGTGATAACGTCTAATAAATCGATGAACGCCGGCTGCACACACGAAAAAGCATGACTCATTGTCACGTTCCGCCTGAGCCGATTTTAGGTTGCAATCGAGAGCGCGGAACAACCAATAGAGAGGCACGCTCGGCCTAAGCGTTCGGTTTGTGACGCATCTATCTCTCTTCCACTCCATCGGCCGATGCGTCCGAGTAGCAGGGAGACAGCAGCAGCACACAAGCTACAATTTGAAAGTCTTATAATCGTCCTATCCTTCACAAAATAACACAGGCTGGAGGATCTTAAACATCGTATCATCATATGTATATAAGTTTTAAATAAATTGTTAATAGCACATTGTTACTTGTAATTAATTTGTATAATTTAAGTAAACAAATATTTGAATAAACGAGTGCAAAAAAATGATAATTTTATGGAAAAAAAATATTTTTCAATTAACTCCGCTTTGTATTATACAAAATAATGATAATTCAGTAATAATAATTCAATTCAATTCGTAAAAGTATGCTATTTTTCATCAATGTTTTTCTCTCCTATGACGTTATCACGTAAAAATTATCGTTCCGTAAACCGACTTTAGAGACAGCCAAAAGTTTTTTATCTTTCTTTCTTCCATACCTCATAACGAAACTCAATTTTGCTAAAAATACTTGTTAATATTAATAAAATTATGCAATACAATATAGCGACCGCATTCTTACTCAACATTTTCAATGTAACATTTTTTAGGATTTTGTCAGTGAACTTCGAGCTCCGATTTGATTGAAAACAATACTTAACAATTGTTTACACATAACATCGTTTTATTTAATCATAATTGAATACTAAACATATGTATTTTTTTAAGGACACGTTTAAACCAGTTAATGCTGAACGTAACATTTATAGAATTTCAAGCGTCCCTATTAGGATCTAGTTGTTCCTGGCACCTCACAAAAGCTCAGAATGCTCGCTTGTTGAGCTTTGAGAACAAGTGTCTGAGAGGATCTAGGCATTAGGTGGTTTGACTTCATAACCAACGCTGAAATTAGGGAACGGACGCAGCAACCTCCAAATAACTAGAGTCGTGAAGATGCGGCGATGGACCTGGCTTGGGCATGTACTCCGGATGCCTCGGGAGAGCCTGAACCCGAGCTGCCTCTTCTTTACGCCTGCAGGATCCCGCCGTCCTGGCAGGACCGTCGATGACCATCCTACGGCTGTATTCGGCGGAGCTGATGGATGCGGGCCTGACGTGGAGGAGGCGAGAGAGCTGGCTGGTGACAGGGTCTCCTGGAGGAATCTAGTGATGTCCACATGCTCCATTATAGGAGCGAACGTGGCAAAAGAAGAAGAAGAAGAAGAAGAAGAAGTTCACAGATATTGTTTATTGTCATTCTTGGTGGAATTCCACGATTCAATTGTTTTAAAATAATTTATAAAAGTTAAATAAAACTACTTTCACTTCACCAATTCGATTCCATTAATTTATTAATCGCTTGTATGCATAATGTTCCAAGTAGTTCTGTTAAACTTTAGTTGTATTTAAGTTCTTTTAAAACAATTGTACAACAATCATGATTCAGCAAAAGCCTGCCAGCAATACCTTGCCATTTACACTATACTTTCGATAAGAAAATTAAGTACTATGTTTGCAACAAAAAAAACATCAGGGTTTTATGGTATTTTTGAATAATAGAAATATTTTTAATCTTTTTTTTTATTTAAAGCGTCATAAAGTTGATATATTTTATGATCTTGGTTCACCGTGTTCTATTGTGAAGGCTTCAGCGTTCTTATTGAAGGTTTCCTTATCACTCTTGAACTCCTCGGCCAGGTCAGCTCGGAGCGGGTGATCTGGTTCGGGATCGTTGATCATCGCCACCAGAGACTGGATTACTATAAGGTGAAAAACAAAAAATATTTACATACAGAAAATAATAACTAAAATCTTTTTAAAAATGTATATTAAACGTTACTTTGTTTAACAACATTTTGGGTCGTGTTCAAATACTTGTACACAAATCTGGATTTATCCCAAGACGGGGTAGGTATATATTATTTTATTTTTATATCCCTACAGAGATGAGGTAGATTTTTTTCAAATTCAGGAATATGGATATTCGAGGTTTTTACAGGGCTAATGACCTGTCATTGCTGTGGTTAAGTGGCCATTTTATGTAGGTACTACAACATTCCCCATTCCGCTTATTAGCCGGCGAACTATCCACACCGGTAACATTTTTTATTTTGTATGAAACTGAGATGACTCTGCAATTATTTTTACTTATATTTAGAACAGGAATTTTTATACAACATTTTGGGTCGTGTTCAAATACTTTTACACAAATACTCAATATCATGCATAGATGGCGTGTTCAACTCGCTGGTGGATGATGCTTGATTCGTAGCATATATTACAAAAATCAAAAATGTTACCTGGTGTGGATATTCGCTAATATTTACTTTGTATGTTGCAATTTTTAATATATAAATTTTGTAAAATTTTCTTTAAAGGACCAAATGTTGTAAAAAACAAAAAATATTCAATTATGTCTCTTATAGTCTATAGACTAGAATGTAAGGGTGCTTAGCATAAACAAACGTCGAGATCTAAATCGAGGTTTTGCGAATTCATAACTTTGTATGGAAAATCATTTTCAGCGAAGAAATTAACATAATATGCCAATGGCAATGATTTTCTATACAAAAGAAATGAATCGATCTCGATGTTTGTCTAAGCACCCTGATAGTATAGTATTATAATACTTTGAATTGTTTTCATCAATTTTAAATGTATTTTTTTAAGTTTTTGCGTTAGTTAAAACAATTTAATTATAATTTTTAAATACATTATTAGGTTTGATAAAATCTAGTCGGTGAATAAATTTTAACACTCACTTTATTAATAAATTATAAAAAAAGTTTTTTTTTCATAATTTACCAAGACAATTTTTTTTAAATCAAAGTAAATTATGTTTTCTTGAGGTTTTCGAAAAAACTAC
Source organism: Micrasema minimum (assembly GCA_022494985.1). NCBI lineage: Eukaryota > Metazoa > Arthropoda > Insecta > Trichoptera > Brachycentridae > Micrasema > Micrasema minimum. The sequence goes on along the minus strand of JAGVSP010002378.1, from coordinate 32,640 downwards.
TACTGCTACTTTCCCTTATCCGCACCCAATGGTGCATAGTCATTGCATCGGTTACACCAAGTGCAGTGATTCTTGATCATTTTATAGCATGAACGTAAGATGATCAGTCATACGCTTCAGTACCAGTCCTAAGTAAATTTCGAAAATATCTAAAAAATTCGTAAATGCCGAAAATACGTGTCAGAATATGAAATGTGCAAGCTAACCATGCTCAGTCATGGTGGCTGGCTTCCAGTTGTCCGCGTTGATGATGGGAAGGCAGACTATTGGCCCTCTCGTCTACATTGGGATGGTAGATCTTCGTCTTGAAGTTGATGGTGGGGGGCTCAATAGGATACTCCTGGGGGAACTTGATCTGGACGCGGAAAGCTCCCTTGTTATATGGCTCATTATCCTGTATAAAAATACCAAATAATACTTCAAGATTGATGATTAATACGCAAAATATTTAACCCGCATTAGGTTGGTTTTAGAACATTATTAGTTAATTCAATATTTACTATTATTATACCTACGAGTGTATGTAAGTATTTAAAAAATTAAAATATGTAGCTTAGTAAGTTCGATCACTTACTCCACTACTCAAAAAATTGCACTGGCTGCGCTTTCCACAAAGGGTAGAATACAAACTCTGTTGGCTAATGTACAAAGCCATGCATGATGCCGCTCCAGAGCATGTAAAAGAAGCTTTGCATTCCAGATAAACTAGCCTGAAAGGGCGTCTCAAACTTCGATCAGCTACATCTATACAGCTATAGGCAAGGTTTTTATTACCGATCCGCAATCAACGCACAAAATTTGGAGAGCGCGCTTTTTCGGTTGCAGGCCCTAAGGCTTGGAATGCTGTCCCACTAGAAGTGCACAATTGGAGAGTGAAGTGATGTTTCGAATGAAACCTAAGACCCATTTAGTTCTCTAAATCTTTTGATTGATTGTAGTTAAATCTTTTTGATTGATTGTAGTGTATTTTCTACTCACAGAATGAATTTTATTTTATTTTAAATTTCCCAAGACGAGCCGATAAATTAAATATTTAGAGCGCCGTTGAGGTATATTTATACGAAAACGGCGCTTAATATATTATCTACAATAGTAATAACAATAAGAAGTCGGACACCAATTATTCATTTTTAAAAAAAAGGCAGAGGTTGGGTGCCCATTTATCAGGTACCTAGTGGTCTAATTTAAAGAGTACTTGTATAACTCCCGAGAGCCTTAACCTTTCCTATTTTACAAGGCATCAAGTTCTCGGTATCCTGGATGTCCACTGTTGACAATCCGTCGGCAGCTTGCGTCAGAGCTGTGGAGCGTGGACCTGATTTGAGAGGATGGATGGGAACTGGTGGCCGATCGCTTGGATTGGAGGCAATTTGTGGAATCCATATCCTCCACAAAGGAAGCGGATATGGAATGGTGAATATATTCCATACAATATTTTGCTACACGCTCACATCACACGTTATTCAACACATACACCTTAACTTTATTTTTGAATTTTGACTTTTTGAATTTGAATTTTTGAAACGCGATAAGTCAGAGTAGAGAAGAATCAAAGAGAGTTCAATTTAAACTATTTAAATGAAAAAACTCAACTTTTTTATTATTAATCTAACTCCCGGGCCGGTTTCAATTCAAAATTTCAGAGTTCAATTTGTTCAATTATCTATGAATATTTGACAATTTATATGTTAACTATATTAAAAAAGATTTATGATAAATTTCATACACCTGTTTTATAAAAATTCAAATTCATTATTGGGCTTACCGGAAACATTAGTCCATTCCATATGAAGATATTTTCTTCATCAATCTCTAAATCTCTGAAAGTTTATTTGTCCCGACTCCCTTACTTGGATAAGCTCCTGAAAATACAATTTATTAATTTGTAATTTTTTTTATAAATAACATTATGTTACTTTATTCCATGCAGGCCCCTATTTTTAATGTACAATTTAGCAGTTGATTAAGTTGGTACTTTAATGACTTTTTAATTTTTGAAAGTTTTGTTCTATATACCATTTGTTAATATACGGTAATATAGGTATAATTTTAATATACGTAACATTTACCGACATTCCATGGCAAGATTTGAATAAAAATACACTGGGGATTTTATAAGTCTTGTTAAAATTCCATAAAGATTTTATGTACCTATTATGTAGGTATAAAAAATTATAAAAAAGATGAAAAAAAATAGTTCTGGAGATAGGGTTACATTATAATACGGAGTAAAATGAGTGTTATCGGGATAGGTACAGATCATTATCAGGTCATCTTCTCCGCAGTACCTAGAGAACATTACATAAAATGGAACTTTAATTTATTATTCTAATGATTTTTTTTCTGTAAAATCAACCAAATAACTTGTTTACATTTATGAAGTGTAATTTGAAGTAATGAATTTTCAATACTGATAATCAAGTTGTACCTGAGTTGGGATTCGACCGACGCGACACGACGTGACGCGACGCGACTAACATTTTTATGTCCGACACTATCAGTCCACACGAATCAGTTTCATAGATAAAAAGGATTTTTCATAATTTACCCTCGCCTTGCGGTGATGCGACCCACGTTGCAAAATTTCACTAAATAATTAATATCTCAATAATCAAAATAAAACACTGGCATTTTCGCTAACCTTCAACCAAACCTTTTTACACATAACAAATATTTGATACACATAAGATTGAATGGGCGCCCTTGAGATATATATTATACGAAAACGGCGCTATCAACTAACTAACTAACTAACATCCACGCCATTTCTGTAAAGGGGTAGGCAGAGAGATAGAGAACGCCACACCACTCTGTCCTGGCATACTTCTCTTGCTTCCTCCACATTCATTTTTATCATCCCACGCACGTTGATTATTCCGACTTCTTACATGCCCACTTTCAAGCATTGTTTTATTTGAATCATTCTTTCATTCCCTCTTTACTTCAGTCGACACAGTCGCGACATTCAAACAATCAAAGATGCAAGTTTAAAAAAATAACTTACTTTTTGTAGTCACTTAAGGGCCGCCATGTTGGATGTACATACCATTACACCTAAAGCGCACTTTACACGAGACAAAAAACTGTACAGTTTCTTGTGCACTGTCCCGTTTAAAGCGAAAACAGTGTGGAATATTGAATGGTCCTCGCGACATTTGGCTGACCTGACAATGAATGTTTTTTTATGTAAACGTTTAAGTAGATATTGATATATTGAATACTTTGAAAAAGGTAAAAAACCAATAGCGTATTTACATTATTAGCTGATTTTCAAAAGATTTTTTTTTGTTTACAAAGAAATACAATAAAAACACATATTCATTAAAAAAAAAAAAAAAAAAATCCCACTAAGGCATAGCCTGTTTGTGGGTATACTGTGAAAGTCAAACAGTATGCACGTGGCAAAAGAGAAAAATAAAGTCATGTAAAAATGGAAAAATAACAGATAATGTAAAGAAGATAGTTAAAAAAAGAATACAAGATATTGGTATCTTTATACCGGAAGAAGAAGAAGGGAAATAATTATAATATATAAAATAAAAAATTACGTAGATTATGTTATTGTTATGGTCTTAATAGTAAGAATGATTCTACCTTTACACTATGTATCCAACTTTGTGTTAATTTTTTAAAAGATGAAAAATTTTGAAAATTTGACAATGCCATTTTATTGTCAGTTAAAAAAGAATTAATTAAACTGGGGGCAATAAAATGTGCATGTCTCTGAGTAGGTCGTGATTTACAATGTGGTATTTCTAGCACTCGGATTCTTCTTTGACTAGACCTATTTGAGCTTCTAGCAAAAAAGTTTTGCTGCCTAAATACATAATTTAAACATTGTAATAAATATATTCGTCTAATATCCATTAGATTTGCTTCCTGAAACAATTGGAGGGAGGGGAAGGTTCTCTCTTTATGGAGCATTATTCACATATGATTTTCATATTAATATTTCATGAGTGATACCTCGTACTGTTACTGAAGCGTATGTCTGATCATCCAATCTTAATGAAATAAAATGATCAATATACACCGCATTTGGTGAACCGAAGCAGTGCCCTATGCATTATAAGGTGCGAATTAGGGAAAGTAGTAGTTAGTAGTAATAGTAGTAGTAGATTTGGTAAAATGTTAGTATAAACCACTTGAGTAGACTCGGTTTACTACTTATAATGTTCTAGTAACAACGTACTGACTAGTGATTAGTGCCATCTTATGGTTTGCATAATATACTGCATTGCATGCAAATACATAAAATACTGCATTCAAAATAAAACATCCCTGTGCATATCAGGGCAGCGCAGCGATTGCAACATGTTGATAAAACAGGTTGATAAAAGTACAGATAAAAATTCCATATCAGACTTGTTCAATTACGTGTTGCGAACGAAGATAATTAAATAAATTAAATGTATTAATAGACAATCCAATATTCTTTTCATCGATTCTAAGAATTTCGCTAGAACTTTACATGCGAGATAGCAAAAATTGGCGAAACACGATCGAAAGAGTTCGCATTATTTTAGTTTCTATTTCTATTCTTGTGCCGATGTAAAGAAGATGGTAGTTGAGCAAAGTGTTCTATTTTGTTTTCAATATTCGTTTTTTTAAAATTCAGCAAAAAAAATGTATTCAATACTTTATTTTTATGGGCATGAAGTATCCAAATTATTTGTTCTATAAATGTAAAAATTTGAACTTTAAAAAAATACTACACATATTAAATGCTTTACCGTAAGCAATTGGGTTCTTTCCGATTTTCTATTTTTTATTTCAAAAAATTGATTGAAAAATAACAATATCAAGGGAATTTTTTTTTTATTTTTACGATGTTATATGAATTTTCTAGCGCGGTTTGAAATAGCGCTTTTTCAAATCGCTCGCAAAATCCTCCATTTGGCGCGCATGGGGTGTGACGTCACATCAATATGGGTGCTGACTTTGTAATGAATTTCCCGCCTTTCTAAATAAACGGGTATGACGTCATTAACCAATAACGGGCGTTAAAAATCACTCGTAATTTCGTGTTTTTAAAACATAAATTTATAAATGAAAACAACATTTTTGATCATTGTGTTTTATATCGTTGGAATTGTAAAAATATACTTTAAATATTTATAACGTTTTCAAGGATATTCATGCTATCGGAAACAACCCAATTTATGTCGCTTGACTGGTCGTAGAACAAGAACTAATTAGATATTCTAAAATTTAATCAATAATTTTTACGAACAACATAGAATTTTTAGATAATAATTGGTAAGGTCAGAAGTGCATTTTGATAAAAAAATTATCTGCGCTTTTATTCTGTACTGTTATTTTCCATTGTTCTACTTCACATCCCACGATGCACAATATACTACTACTACGCTCCCTTATCCGCACCCAATGGTGCACAGGGCGATGCACTGACACACACGTGCAGTGAACCTTGATCATTTGTTACACGAAGGAAAGATGATCAGTCTTACGCTTCAGCGCCAGTCCTAGGTATCGCGTATTTCAAAAATATAATATTTACGCCGTGTACGCGCATTAATGTATAAATATGTTTACCATTGAGCTCTAATGGTGTTTAAAGTAATGTACCTACACGTGAGATTTATGTAACTCGGTTATAATATTCGGTTGTATAATAGGAGTGAAGATTACGTTATTTTATCTCCTATTATTACGTCTCACGTCTCAGTCAAAAGTTCTTTGAACTTTCTCAAACACATTCTGTAATGAGGTCACGCGATGTTTAAAGCAGGAAGTTCAACAAGTAAAAATAAGTTTTTTTTTAAAGTACATTTTTTTAATTGATACATTTCTTTGTTTTTAGTGCTTTCGCGCAAACATCATGTAAAGGTATATTGCACAGAGAACATCATAGTCCAAAGCTTAAATTGAAAGGCGCACAGTTTTAAAAAATACATTTGTATTTCACTTTTATATCCCTACAGAGATGAGGTAGAATTTTTTTCGAATTCAGGAAAATGGATATTCGAGCGTTTACAGGGCTTATGACGCGTCATTGGCTGGGTTAAGTGGCCACTTTATGTACTACAACATTCCCCATTCCGCTTATTATCGAACATCCAGACCAGGTAACATTTTTGATTTTGTATATATGATACGAATCGAGAATCATCCACCAGCGCGTTAAAAACTCCATCAATTTTATTTTTTTAAATTATTTATTTCATATTATAATTTTCATTTTTTTTAGATCTATGAAATACCTCACTGGGCAATGCCCGTGCTGAGGTATTCATTTACAATAAAAAAAAAATTCCTTGTCGGTAGTATAAATTTATATAATACTAAACATCTATTTTGGTGGGGTGACCATCTCAAGACACTTCTCTGGGCCCATCTCATGAAGCCAGTTTTTCGCGAATAGACAAAATTTATTTTTAACTTTTACTAATTTATTTTCAATTGTAAATTCTGGGAGCCAGATATATGTGACTTCTTTGACCAAATGCGGTTTTCATTTTAGGTGTCACATATAACTGACTCCTTTTACTTCTTGTGTTGTAGATGGTATTTTTTATGTTTCCACCATCTACATGTGCATGAACTAGTGGTGCCTTTGCATATAGTTGCCTGACTACGCATTGATATTAAAGTTAAGTATTATTAAGTTAAATACATTTGTGTAATTAAGCGTAACAATAGCTAAATGATTGCAACTTAACTATAATTACGCCAGCGACACTTTAATTATAAATATACCAATCAGCACTGCGATCACAAACGTATCTACATGTAGATATATCACAGTTATGACAAGTTTATTATGACGGCAATCATTAAAATCTCCTTGATAAAATAATTTACCGATTGCCGTCATTTCCATTGGTGATCGCAGTGCTGTTTCGTCCGACCGTAGCATAACGGTAGTGCATTTGGCTAGCGTACATGAGGTCGCGGGTTCAAATCCCGTAGGGGTCAACATGAAATATTTATTATTTTCATATTAATTATGATACTTTGGACTAGAACTGAAGCGTATGACTGATCATGAAATAAGAAATGAACAAAATGTAAAGTTATTTAGGGTTAAATATTAAAAAAAAATATTTGTGAAAAATATAAGTGTAGGTATTATATTATAGCTAAATTGAAAAATGTATAATAGTAGGATAAGAATAGTTAGGAAAAAAAATAAAATAATGAAGTGTAATGTAATAATATTAGTCTATGTAAAAATTATATAGTACTAAATAAATATAGTAATATAAAAAAATATAATTTTTTAATGTGATAAAATGATCGATATACACTGCATTTGGTTTACCGATGCAGTGTCCTATGCACCATCGGGTGCGGATAAGGGAAAGTAGCAGTAGATTGCAGTGCTGATATATTTTTGATTTCTTCAAGCGCATGACAATTTTCATGTAAGATTTCATTTAATTTCAAAGAGAGCAGCTATTTAATAAGAAGGAACAATTTTTATCAAAAGTCGTATTAAATATTTACCGTTTTATATTACAGTTCATCAACCGTATAGTTTAATCAACTGGCTACATAGGTACCTTAAAGTAATACGATTGTTCCCGTGAATCAGTTACGTTCGTCACTAAATCGAGAAGAAAATAACGATTCATGAAAACAAAAGGAACCCGGTCTTATAACACTGGCTCCGGAAGTCGACTGTTAAATGTGATCTGCGTATCTATTCGTACGTACGCCGAAATACTCTCATCAATCTTCTAACCACTTTCCAAATATCCCTTCCCCTCTCCCAACACTCACGCGGATTATCACAACAACAAACATTATATTATCAACATTTGGATCAGTATACACGATAGCTCTCAACTAGTCAAGTTTCTCGCAATTCGGTCGAGTTCTACGCCTAACATGTCTCTCTCTATATTTACGTTTCATTCTTCTTGTTCATTGGATTTATGATACTTTTGATAAAGCGAACGACGAAATAAGTGTTAAGATATTCGAGGGGAAGGAGAGGTTAGATGGACAAACAGCTATTGTGACCGGCGCGAGTTCGGGTAAGTTTTTCTTCTTCTTCTTCTTAATCAACCCCTAAATGTTTGATTAAAATAAAAATAAACTTGGATTCGCTTGAATAAACAAAAAGCAAATCTACTCTCAACTGTCATTAAACAAAAACGTAGATAGGTACGTATAAATAAATAATAAAATAATCCGATGCAGTTTATAGATTACTATGTAATATTTAAATAGAAGATATAATAATTTTTCAAAAATACGAAAACTGAAAAAGCTTATTTTTTCTTAAAATTTATTTATTTATTTAAAAACTTCATGTACAATTACATAGCAAGTGTACAAGGGGGTGATTATTGCTTTTAAGCAATATCATCCAACCAACCTTTATAATAAGTTTAGGTTATAAGTACTTATTACATTGTACGTTTTCTAACTAACTGACTTACCACCACGCCGTTTCTCCGAAGGGTATGCAGAGAGAATAGAACGCCACACAATTCTGTCTTAGCACACTTCCTTCGCCTCCTCCACATCGCTAGTTGTATGAAATTATCTCCTATTGAAAAGAGGTCAAATTTAAATAAATACAATACTTATATAAAAAAAACATAACTAACCATAACGCCATTTCAGGAAAGGGGTAGGCAGAGCCAGAGAAACTGTTTTACTTGATCATGTCTTTCTCGACCTTCTTCGACTTAATAAAAACCTACTCTACAATATACAAAACAGTTATCAAAAAGTTTTTTTAGAGATTTGCTTTGCTTACAAACTTAATAGAAGGGTCAGTTGGAAGATATTGCTCAAAATCACTTGTACACTTGCTATGTAATTGTACATGAAGCTTTAAAAAAAAAACTACACCGATTATGATGCATATCATATTATGCCCGGTGCAAGTGTAGCAATTAAACCACAACGAAAGCGAACGCGATAGTTCGTTTGATACTCTTGTACCAGTCACTGAATCTACTAATAACTGGTTTAACCTAGAATAAGTGTTAGTAAATGTAGGGTCATCAAGTTATCTTGGGCGTTGGGATGTTTATCGACTTTTATCGCCTTCCTCCAAAAATATTTTATTTCTTCATTTAATTTTTTATTTTGTGTATTTTGCCATGGGCTAAGTAATTTGATTTTGAACCTTGAAGCTTTCAGAAAGTTTGGCAATTATTTTTGCGAATTAGCTATGTAGGTAGGTATAACCAATCGATCCAATATGGAATAAAGAATTTCCCTCGCCTTAATCCAATCAAGTTTACCCGGAAGAATACTAAAACTACAGGATTACAGAAAGCTCCTAGATCTCATTTATCAACAATCCTTACTTCCTATAGGTAGATAGGTTTTTTGCCGAGTGTGTGTATTTATTCCTAGCTCAAAATCGTATTTAATTCAACGATAACATTTATAATCGTTGATTTTGTTTTGTAAAATACCTATCGCCATTTTCACAATATTATAATCCTTCTTACTCTACAACATTCATTAAAATGTTAACAACTAAAGCACTAATAAATTAATTTATAGTACCTACTGTTTTATATTTCCTTAGGTTCTACTAATTTTGACATGAATTCTTGTTTTGAAAGTGCAAGTGAGTTACCCATTGAAAGCTAACCAAGTAAATTATATTTATTTAGCATTATCGACAAAATCAAGAAAGGTCTTTTACGATGGTTCGATCATGAAGAGCGAATGGATGATGAAAGAACGGCTAAAACAATATATGTTGCGACTGTGCCTGGATGTAGAAGTCGAGGAAGGCCGAGAAAGACATGGCATGATCAAGTAAAACAAGTGCTTGAAAGTGGGCATGTACACTATAACTATAACATAATCTACGTCATTTTTTTATTTTATTTTATATATCATAATTATTTCCCCTCTTCTTCTTCCGGTATAAAGATGCCAATATCTTGTGTTCATTCTTTTTTCAACTATCTTGTTTACATTATCTGTTATTTTTTCATTTCTATGACTTTATATTTTTCTTTTGCCACGTGCACACTGTATGACTTTCACAGTATACCCACAAACAGGCTATGCCTTGGTGGGATTTTTGTTTATATATATTTTTTTTACTGTACATGTATGTGTTTTTAATGTTTATCTATGTAAACAAAAAAATTTCCTTTGAAATAAATAAAATAAAAAATAAAAAAAAGAAGTAGGAATAATCGACGTGCGTGCATGAGAAGATGTATGAATGTGGAGGAAGCAAGAGAAGTGTGCCAGAACAGAGTGGTGTGGCGTTCTATCCTCTCTGCCCTACCCCCATGGCGTGATGGTTAGTTAGTTAGTTATTTATTCTCAAAATTGTAGAGAAAACTGTAATTTAATTCATGGATTGTTATAAAAACCAATCAAAAACGTATATTAAGTAGGTACCTATGTAAAAATTGAGAAACTCTAGAACATGAGTTCCCCAAAAAATACATGAATAATCTCTAGTGATTTATGAATAAATATTTAAACCTTATTGGCATTTTTATTAAGTTAAACTCTGCTGGACTTAAATAAAAAATTCCAAAAGGTTTTATGAACCGGACGTAAATTGGTGAAGGGTGGTAATAGCATGTTGTGATGTTGAGGGATAAGGGATGAGAGGGGTGGAGTGACAGGAAGTGATATATATTTTTACTACACCCACAGCTCTCTCCCAAGGTACTTATGTTGGATTGGGACAATGTTGTAAATCGGTGGTTTTATATGGATTTTTGAAGTATGTAGGTAACTGTTTATTTATGTTGTGTCCTTTGCTTACAAATAAGCGATATTGTTGCCTATAACTGCTTTATTATTTGCTAATAATTTACTCCCGCCAATATTATTTTAATATGCTTAGTTAAATATGTAAATTTCGAGAATTTTTTGTTTGAAGAAGCTTTTTTCAACTTCGTTTTATCATAACAACAGCAAAAATATTGCCATCTCTACTTTCTACTCTCTCCCGATTTCCAGTAATATCTTTTTCTTGCTAAGGCCTTGTTTTATATGGGTAATATGTGGGTGCATTGAGACATCTTCAGTCGAAAATTTACAATGAAAACGCGTGGAATAGTGTAATTTTTCTTTTTTTAATTTTCGAACTATTAAAAATAAAGGCAATAAAAATCAACTTCGTTTCATAAAGGCAATAAAAACAGCAAAAATATTGGCATCTTTACTTTCTTCTCTTTTCCGATTTCCAGTAATAGCTTTTTCTTGCTTAGGCCTTGTTTTATATGGGTAGTATGTAGGTACATTGAGACAATTTTAATTGAAAATTTACAACGAAAACGCATGGAATATCATAAAATTATTTTTTTAAACTTCGAACTATTAAAAGCTCGGAGAAAAATGCATTATTTCGTGAGTTTATTGTGTATTTCATGTCTAAATAAGAGTAACTAATGCATTTTCGTATTACAATCATATTTTTCGTGAATTTATCGTTATTAATAAATTTTGTTTGGTTTTGAAGTCATAGAAGCTCAAAATTAACTACAAAACTAGTATCGCGTAACCTAAATACTCGTTAAAACATACAGGTTTAGATCCTAAAATGATCTTCCACATAATACCGTGTTATGTCATAACGACCTTTTCGTAATATCACGTAATACAATCAATGCGACATGAAGTAGATACGAGATAAGTTGAGTTACGGCTTTAAAAAAGTAGGTCTGCATTATGTATGCGTACGAATATTATAAAATAATAGCGGCTAGAAAAGAAAGTAATTTAGCGATAGAGTCGTGAAACCTGTCCCGTTACGAGGCGATTGTGGAGTTACAGTGCGATTGCAACGTTAGTAACAGGCGACTATAATTGAAAAAAAAACATTTTAATGTAATTTAAATAAAATATTACAATACACCAAATAATTAGGTGACTTTTAAAACTCAGCGTGCTTTGGTCAAAAAAAATACTTACACATTACTTATATTCCTACAAATAAAAACATACACAGGTACAAATCATTTTGACCAATCTAAATACTAAATATTGTACATATGGGTTCTCAAATCCTAAAAATTGTATGCCAAACTCACAAAACAGTAGTAAAATTGCGAAAATATCTTCTACGTTTACAGTAGTTTAGTCGCGAAGAGGCGCATTGAGTTATTATATTTTTGATATGTTTTTTAAAAAAAAATCGTGGTGTTTAAAAACACTGTCGATTATTTTAGACCGGAGATTATAACATTCTTCATATAAACGCAGCGCAGTGGAAAAATTATACACAGAAATAAAATATGTAGAATTGATGTAAATTATAGATATTCTTTTTAAACAACACATTGAATGTGTACAAATACTTGTAGACAAATTACTGGTATATAATCCAAGGCGGAATGTTGTTAAAAAAGATTTACTGGTTAAAATATAAAGCAAATAAAAATTGGAGAGACATCTTCAGGCGTCTTCTAGAAAGTAATTAAGTTCGGATGAGCCTTACCTACACCAATAAAGATTGATTGCCAAAAATGCTTAACAATCTTCTCAACAGATGTCACCAGTGAGAAATTCACTTGTAATGTGATGCAATGAACGCGAGTTCAATATATACAAGTTTCAAAATTTATCAGTTATCAGATAATGGACGGAATGGGGAATGTTGTAATACATCAAGTAGCCATTTAACCCAGCCAATGACAGATCATAAGCCCTGTAAACGCCTAGATAATAATAGTTTCTACTGCTTGCCGGATCATGTAAGTAAGAAGGTACTTTCTTGTTTTATTGTAGATTTATAAGTATTCATTCAAAAATACATATTTAGTTTCTGACATTAATTACGTTTTGTTTGAGAATGATTTTCTGAACTTACTGTACCGCTGGGAGCAAAAACAGAGTGATGTAACAACTGAGAACAGCATGGCAGAACTTGAGAACAAATTAATAATATTATGTAATACAGACTTCAATAGTTCGCGAACTTATGAGCAAACTATACAGAGCTACAAACTTTAACAATCAACTAGTGATGCGAATAAATAATCGATGATTTTAAAATAGACAAAAAATGTCGTACAATACTTACATAAAAAATATTGTTAATTAATTATGAATATATCGACATCATATTATTTATTAAAAAGATACAACAGAATATGCATCTCTAAAATTGTATGAATGCAATTTGACATCTCAACAGAGACGAGAAGTTTGGAAGGGAATATGGATATCTAGGCGTTTACAGGGCTCATGACCTGTCATTGGCTGGGTTAGGTGGTCACTTGATGTATTACAACATTCCCCATTTCCCCTAGTATTTGATATCCATATCTGCCAATATACAGTAAAATAGCGCGACGCTTCACATGTGAAGTGGCCACTTAACCCAGCATGCAATGACAGGTCATGAGCCCTGTAAACGCCTAGATATCCATATTCCCTTCCAAACTTCTCGTCTCTGTTGAGATGTCAAATTGTAATTATTAGCCCGTAATAGGGGAAATCCAGTTTTTGCCTACAAGTATTTGGACACACTCAAAATGTTGTTTATAAAAGTTAGCTGGTAAAAGTTATAAGCGTTACAAATTGAAGAGTCATCTTCAGGCGTTTCCTAGTAGGTAATATAATTCGGTAAGAATCTCACTTGTTTTCATAAAAGCTCAGTTTTAATTATAATCTAAGTTTTCTTAAATGTATTTTCCTTTGAGTTTATCAAATATTTTGTTTAAGCTTGAAAGTTCTAAAAACCTAGGAAAAAACAATAGCATCATAGATTTTCACTTTCCGTTCTCAGTATAAATTTTCCTCCGAAGATCTCTCAATGGCCCTGCATATATACCTATCTAAACGAGAACTGATGCATATTTTTCTGTATTTAAGAAAAAATTGGGACCGAAGATTATATTCAACGCGGTTACGTACTTTTATATTTTTGTAAAGCTTACTAAGGAGTATTTTATATATTGATAGTAGTCAGTTCTCATCGTCTTCGGTTGGCGTGTTTCTTTTACAAAAGGGCAGGTAAAAGTGAGATAGCGTTAGGCCTTACCATTTTGGACCCATTGAAACTCAATAATACTCTGTACTTACTAAATACATCAATATTACTATGTATTACGCAACACAAATATGTAAGTATGTGCGTACATTGATCCTTTGTAGGTGTGGTTGTAATATTATCATGTAGGCATTGTGCAATATTTTTTACAGCGACTTGACGAAAATCACTGTAAAAGCAATGACTTTTTTATTAACCAATCGTAACTCGAGAGGTTAAGGTAGTTTACATAAGGCAATCTGCTGGCGCAATCAATTGTCCTTCAGCCGCCTAATAAAAAAGGAAATTCCTTAATATTATATATACGAATATAATAAATTTATATGTAAGTAGTAGAATAATAGGTACACTGTGAAAAAATGACTTTTTCGGTAACGACAACATACCAAGGAAATTGTTAAAAGGCACCTAGAATTATCAGCAATGTATTCTTCATCCGGTTTAAAAAGGGATTATGGTAATTACGAATAAAGAATTCTAAATTTTAGACACATTATACTACTACTACCATATATATAATAATCCAGTAATTTGTCTACAAGTATTTGTATTCATTTCAAAAAATGTTGTTTAAAAAGATTTACTGGTTAAAAATATAAAGCCAAAATTTAAAAAATTGGAGACATCTTCAGGCGTCTTCTAGAGTAAGTAATAAAGCCCGGTAGGGCCTTACCTACATCTAATAAAAGATGATTGCCAAAAAAAATGCTTTGCAATCTTCTCAACAGATGACACCAGCATAGAAACAATTCTGTAAAGCGGAATGACGAACACGATTTTAATATATATATAGTAGTTCCAAAATTTGTCATATATGGTTATCAGATGATGGGCGGAATGGGGAATGTTGTAGTACGTCAAGTGGCCACTTAACCCAGCCAACGACAGGTCATAAGCCCTGTAAACGACTAGATAACCCGCATTCGTTTCTAGAGCTTCTCTGTCTCTGTTGGGATATCAATAATAATAGAAATTTTCTTTGAATGAGAAGTTTTGTTTAAACGTTTCAGGTATCGGTTTGGAGTCCGCTAAGGATTTCGCCGCAAGAGGAGCTCGGGTGATAATGCTGTGCAGGGATATGATCAAGGGGGAGAAGGCGAGAATCACCATTGCTCAGGAAACGGGAAACAAAAACCTTATAGTAAGTACAAACCGTCCAATTCCCGCCTCAAAAACTTGTTTGTTTCAGTTGAAATGGTATATGTGATCAAATGTATATGTTTCACTGCACTCGGCGCACCAACGCAGTGCTCTATGCACCATTAGTTGCGGATAAGGGAAAGTAGTGATACACAGTAAGCAATTCCCAGTTATTGTAAGTGTGAATGCTAAGATTTTGGATTCACGCTACGAAGGTTCCAGGAGTGTTAAGATTTACAGATCATATTCTTGTAAATATTTTGTACTGATATGTTTATCTTAATGCATTGATAGTGATAATTATTTTAAATTTACCACTAGTTCAAGGTTAAGTAAGTATCACTTAAAAGTCTTTGAAATTAAGTATTACGCTAGCTTTCGAGGAAATGGAAGAAAACTTTTATAGTTTATTCGTAATAGTAGTACTCAATAGTAGAGTATATTAGAAGAAAATGTTAGTGGAAAATTTGGCCAAGTCAGGAAGGGAAGAAAGAGAATGTCTATCATTAAATGTATAGTTTAAAAGACATTAATAAAATGTCTTAGTTTTATTTATGGTTTTAAATAAAATTTAGGAATAAAAAAAGTGTAATAATATATGACGACTTTCTTCTTCCAGTTAAAGAGGATTGACTTTGCTTCTCTGGCGAGTGTTAGAAAATGTGCTAAGGAAATCTTAGAGGAAGAAGACCGAATAGATATTCTCCTCAATAATGCTGGATGTAGTGGAGTCCCACCAAAGCTAACCGAAGATGGAATAGAAATAACTATGCAGAGTAATCATTATGGACCTTTTCTCTTCACGAATATTCTCCTCGGTAAGTAGAGACTAGAGAAAATATTTAATTAATGGGCGAGAAATAGTTCCAGCTGAAATACGCAAAAAAATGTAAATATAAACTAAATGTAACCGTCGCATCCGCATCGGGTAAATTAAATTTAAAAAATACTTTTTGTAACAAAATAAATAGAATATATATTGTGTGTTTTAATTTCAGGTAAACTGAAAACGTCTGCACCAAGCCGGATTGTGAATGTTTCGTCAATATTTCATCATTTCGCTAAACTGGAGGTAGACAAATTAGGGACAAATCTAAGTAATACACCCCTGAATCTGTTTCTATTTTATTGTAATTCAAAACTAGCAAACATCTATTTTACAATCGAATTAGCTGACAAACTCAAAGGAACAGGTGAGTGCTTCTGTAAATTACATAATTATTACTACTACTTATTTCCCTTATCCGCACCCAATGTCACCCATCGTTACACCAAGTGCAGTGATTCTTGGTCATTTTATTACATGAAGGTAAGATGATCAGTCATTACATGTTTATAATAATATTACTAATGTTTTTATTACAAACCTTGAGGTGGTGAGTGCGAGCCTGTAAGGTTCATGTAAAAAATACAAATGAACATAATTTTAAACAATAAACAAAAATAATCATTATCTATGTAAGGGAAAAATAAATAAATCATTAATATTGCTCGCTGTTTAATGATGCATCAAATTTAATACTTAGTTTTAAATACTCAATTACCCGAAAACTGTATATTATGTCATTTTGTGTTATATAAAAATAGGCGTTAATTTTCAAAGGATCAGATTTTCAAATATTCAATCTACTCGAGTCGATAAGCGATTTTAGCTTAAAGGGATTTACAATAGACTTCCTAAAATACGATTCTATTCATTGTTTTGGAGGTTAGTTCGTAGAACTCCATTTTTATATAGGAAAACACTTGTGTTTTAATTAAAACACAACTAGTTCTACATAGGTTTTTTATTATAAAAACACTTGACGCGTTTCGTCTTATGAGGACATTATCAAAAAACTGATCCAATTGAACAAATAAACTAGACAGTCGTCAGAAGCGTCAAGTGTTTTATAATAAAATACCTATGTAGAACTAGTTGTGTTTTAATTAAAATACAAATGTTTTCCTGTATAACGATTCTATCCAATTCACATTATTATGCTTCTTTCGACTGTATTTAACTTTTGGATATATATATTTTTTTAATATTTACAATGCTATTAAATTTCTTCCTAGAACAAATACAACACATTAAAAATAATAAAAATACCTTATATGTATGTCGTTATTATTTTTAGGAGTTACTGTTAACTGCTTGAATCCTGGACTTGTACAAACTGACATCTTCAGGAATGATTATTTATCTTGGCTATTCACTATCTGCGCTTGGGTGTATGGAATGGTACGTACCTACTCAAAAATAATCTGACATATTCGAAATTATTTTAACAAAAAAATATACAAAATGTTTTTTGAGAGAAAGAAATTTTTTATGATGATTTATTTAAATATTGAGGTTTTTATTTTTTATTTATTTCCATATTTTTGATAATACTAAATTTCTATGGAATTTGAAACTCGAAAGTTAAAATAATGCATTTTTTTATATTACTGCATAAATTGCATTATTTTATTGCATAATTTTTTTTGACAGAGAGAAATTTTTAAAATGATTTAATAAAATATTGAGCTTCTTTTTTTTTTTTTTTATTTTTTTTATAATAATTTTTTTTAATGGAGTTTTAAAGTCATGAAATTGATTATCGTCCGTGTTGTATGTATATTGTGTATATATTATATTGTGACCATTCTGTGCAAAACATTCAATAATACGTACAAATGTAAGTGACATTATCAATTGAATTTATTTTTCATTAATCACTTTACGTGAAAAATTGTACATTATAATATAATGTAAAACACAATGTGAAAAATGTGAAGACGAGTTGTTTTTTTTGTTGTTTATTGAAAAATAACAAATTATGTCGTACCAATGGATGTAAGAAGAGACGTTTGATTGTTTGTTTTCGAAGTTATTTTGTTTAAAAAATAAAATTAAAAACTAGAAAGAATTAAGTAATTCAATATTTCATGCGCATGTTATTTAGTCGGCTGCACTAGAAAATGGTGCACAAGAAAATGGTAACGCCAATTTGGGAAATTTCACAGGAGAGACAAAAACACCACATTTCAGCGGTGTAATAGATTTACCTCATCTGCGTTTTATAAATATTTTTATGTATACATAAAGCTCCTTGTGTTATGTGTTTTTTTTAAACTGCCACAAGGCAGTATGCCGGTCTCCATACGGGTGGCAGTACTTACTAATAAATAATGATCGGGGTCGTAATTAACATTACCCTACCACTCTTAATTTGGGCCGACTCTGGTTGTTTTAGGTGATGAAAACAATGACAATTATAGTACGTAAGCCGTCACAGGGGTAGAGGCAATGAAAGCTTTTGTTTGCGTACATCACATAAATTCATCCGAAATTTTATCACACTGAAAATCTTTAAATCGTGGATTAGCTTGTTGAAAAAACCGGTAGAGTTGTTCCGGGTTGAAAAAAGACTCAATAGTCTTTAAAACATTCATTAGTTGTTAGTAATGAATCTGTTCGCGTTTATTTTCAGAGTCCGCGTGAAGGGGCGCAGACCCAGATCCTGCTGAGCGTGTCCAGCGCCGTGGACAGCATGACGGGCGAGTACTACTCCGTGGGGCGCCGCGCCCCCACCTCCGCCGCGGCCGCCGACAGGAAGCGCTCCGCCAGCCTCTGGGGGCTCAGCGAGCAGGCCGTCCAGCTCAGGGGGGACGAGAGGCATTTCTAACCATACTGGGTTAACAATGCAGTGCCCTATGCACCACTAAGAATGGATAAAGGACGAGATAATGATGATGATGACGCTATCGAAAACGTTCATACTATTCGATATTATTGATCAGTACTTAAAATTATTACATAAAATTTTCTATGAATGCAGGAAAACCAAAATTAAAATTATTGTAGGATATCGCTTATTAATTATTATATATATATTGCCTCGTAGCATAGCGGTAGCGCATTTGGATACCGTGCATGAGGTCGCGGGTTCGATTCCCGTAGGGGGTCAACATGAAATATTTACTTACATGTGTGATTTTCATATTAATATTTCATGTATGTTACCTTGGACTGGTACAGAAGCGTATAACTGATCACCTTACCTTCATGTAATAAAATGATCAAGATACACTACTGCACCTGGTATACCGATGCAGTGCCCTATGCACCATTGGGTGCGGATACGGTAAAATAGAAGTAGAATTAATTATTAGATTTACAAAGGGATGATTTTGTGATTTTGTTTTTATATTTCTGCATTCCCAAGAAATTGCATGCATCAAGCCTAGTCAATAATATTAATAGTATGCCTCGTATAAGTCCCGTTTATCAATTTTAGCCATCTGCGAGCAAATCGTCCAACTCCCCTGGGTTGTTCGTACAACGAAAAGTATTTCTTATTAAGACTTATGGCCCGCACACTATCAAAATACAAACATGATTAACTTATACTGTACCTGGTATACCAATGCAGTGCTCTATGTACATACGAATAATGGAAATGATGATTATGATGACGCAATAAAAAATATTTATCAATATCGTATTTAATTGTACAATTATATCGATGGTGTGCTGGCCTCTTATGGGGCACGTTTATCAATTTTAGTGATCAGTAATGCGCATTTAACATTAGTGATGGACAAATAATATATCTACTAGTATTATTAATTATATGAGTACGGATAGTTACAGCTAGAAAAGCATAATTATACACCTTTTGTAAAATTTCTTCTATACGCATCTATTTTAAAGTACAGATGTTTGCACTTTATCCAATAAAAATTTATTTGATGAAGTGCAAACGTTCATCACAATATTTATGGAATTTTATTGATCAATGATACGGACCATCATAATGTGGTAATTTGATATTGCTAGTACGAGTATTTATCCTGATATAACAAAATTATTTATCAGTAATATTAAAGGTGTTGTATCGATTATTAATATTGATACTATCCGAGCTCTATTAACACTGTTACCGCCATGCGGCGCGCCGCCCGTTACCTCTTATTTAATTTTTATAAAATTCCTATATTTTAGATGTAGATGTTGTAAGTATGAATGAATTTTTTAGTGCCTTTAGATTGTCGCCGTAAATGTACAAGTCACTGAAAACAAAAGTATTATAATTATTGACCGACGCAATAAGTTTTAGAGACCGATGTACCTGTGTTTTCCAATTCTCTTCGAAATATAACATGTACGACTGTATAAATATAACATGTACGACGTAATTGTGTTATCGGTTACATCAATTTTGCCTAGACGACTCTGTTTGGTTTCATGTCAATGAATATATGTATACATTAAATTAATATTCGGAGAGGGAATTTCCTTTATGTATATATTATCGCTCTCATCGAATTTCGTGAATTTTCGGCGATAAATAAAATTTACTCAATAAAAATACGTGTAGGTCGTGTAGCCACTAATACTTTTATATAAAGTTTAAAAAAACCTTTATTTATATTGTTGTGTATATTGTTCAATTTGTTATTATTTACTCTTGTTTCTACTATCTTCAGAACTCCGGTTTTATGGCATAGGCTATAATAATATCATATCGACGCCTCCTACGTATAATATCGTAACCCACAAATCGTCGATTTTGAGTTTTTGGTGGATTTCGTCTGTATTTAACTATATCTTTAATTCTGCCAAAACAAAAAAAATATTTTGCCAATAATAGGGGCTTTTTTGGGGCCTAATTTGTCGTATCTACAACCAATGTTTATGAACGATGTTCCTGCTCCTGACGATGCTCCTCCTGTAAAATCGCATTTTGTGGGATACAATATTAGACGTAGGAGGCGTCGATATATAAGAATAATCTTATTGGCCTTAATGCTTTTATAATTAGGTTTTGTTAATAAATACAAATGTGTATATTCTAAAAGTCACCTGGTGTTTATTACTTATCTATTTCTATAAACAGTAATAATAAGCTAGGGGTAAGCGCAAAAGAAAGAAAGAGGTTGATTTCCGCCTTTTCCTTTTAAAATACAAAACCATCGCCTTGAAAAGGTTAACAATATGGGCGCTACTATACACCGTGTCCCACGATGAGACCGCGAAACTCCAGAGGGTGATTATTCATGATATTCTGAGAAAAAAATCTTAACAAAGTTTTTCAAAAAACTCAATTCTTATTTCTTGAAAAAATTATTAAAATATGAATAAAAATTCACGCATTCAAAACTTAAACTAAAGATTCAGATATGAAATTCGAATTTTGAATGTCCGTACAAGGCGTACCAGAGCGGATCCCCACTCCTCCCCGCCCACCGCCACCCCGCCGCCGCTAGCACTTCAAACAGAAGCCAGTATTACACTCGTCGCTTTTTATGAATACTTTTTTTAAATTAATTATTGGAAATGCCCGGATCAAAAAATTTTATTAGGATTTTTTTCTCAGAATACCATGAACAATCACCCTCCGGAGTTTCGCGGTCTCATCGTGGGACACGGTGTATTATATTCTTCAATTTTGTTCTAAATTTTGAGCTGTTACGTAAAAACAATTGTAATGAATTCTACGAGTTTCAAAATTTCCTATTTTAATGAAGTATTGAGAGAAAGGTAATGCCGGGAAAATTGTTGAATAAACTATATAATTCTCGTGATTTACATAAATAGAAAAAGAACTGCACTAAATAAGTAAAACACATTTATTTACTAACCGTCTCAATAGGTCATGGAGTTTCTGCAGTTTTTTTCTGGGAAATTACATGTAAAAGAAAGCTGCCTTCGTCTTTGCGGTGTAGTATGATGTTGAACTCATAAAATGGAGCTTCCGGGGTCGACTCCCGGGGAGATCACAAAAATTAAAATATGTTTTCCGTAAGTCCGAGTTTGTTTGGTTTGATATGTTGTTTATAAATAGGGACTCCTAGCCTGATACGGTCGATAATAATAACAAATATTTTTATAAATAATATTTAATAATCAAACACCTTATTATCATATTTTTTTTATTATTGGTGTGATTTTGTTTAATACACAAAGTTTTTTTAAAATAAATAATATTCTTATAACTAATACGGTTTTTACATATTTTAAGATAACCCGTTTAATTTCTAATTTAAATATGCCATTAATTGTTCAGGTATACAACATACAAAATTCATAACACGAAGTTACTTATTATTAGCGTCTGATCTTCCTCATTAAAATTTTATATTATTAATCGTTTAATGTCATTGGTATTAAACAAATATTTAATAAGTATACCCCCTTGTAACTTATTTATTTGAAACTTCGTTCGGATGCATAATGAATTTTAAGCATTTTTTCAAAATGGAATGGAGAATGTTTTAATTTTACAAATCACACATAATTGGTATTGATAAACCAGTCCCACTCTTAGGAGTTAACTCAAATAAATTACAAGCAAAATGAAAATTTAGTTAACTAATTATTTTCATTTGTAAATTGTTAGTTAATTGTAAACAGGAAACCATATTTTTAAATAAAAATACGGTGTTTATTTTGCAATATATAAAATACCAACAGTTATTACAAAATATTTAATTCGGTTAGATTTTTTTCACATTCCTAATTATTTAAATAACTACATTTTTTTAACATATTTATACATCTCATAAAGTGACGTTGTAGCAAAATATATTAAATTAATATGAACAGATATAAGTTTTATAAGAATGTTAACAAATATTTTGGTGCCTACAGCAGTTATTATTTGAAATAATTTGTATTTTATCAATGAAATGCATAAGATTTTTATAATTTCTTATTAATTTGAACATGCATAATGTTGGTTGATCAGACTGCAGCAGGAAAAACGTTGACATTTATGGTTGGACAAATATACAGGTGCATGGATTAAACCTAAAATAAATAAATTCATGCAATAAATACATTAAAATAACAATTCAATAAATAAATAGCCTTAAAATCTACCTGGACTAGTAAACTCGTTTTAAAGAGGTACTTCTTTCATCATCATCATCATACTATATCCACTCCATATGTGGAGCATATGGAATCCACAAACTGCCTCCAAGCGATCGGCCGCCAGCTCCCGTGCATCCCCCAAGTCAAGTCCCGCAGCTCTGACGCAAACTGCCGATGAATTGTCAACAGTGGGCGACCAGGACGCCGAGAACCTGATGCCTTGTAAAATAGGTAAGCATGGTTAAGGCTCTCGGGAGGCATACGTAGTATATGGCCTAGCCAGCCAAAACGCCTTCGCCGGATGACAGTAGATACCAAGGGTTGCTTTACATAATATGTGTAATAAATTTTTTTTATCGGTAGGGATAAAATTTCAGCTTTTATATTGTCATTACATGTACTAATATAATTTTCAATTTTTGTTTTCATTTCAATCCAATCAACACAGGTTGGGTTGAAAATATTTTCGATCAACAAAATTATATTTTTAGGTTTATGAAGAGTAACTGTACAAATCCATTTATATAAACCTATATACTATAATCAAACATACATATGTTGGTATACCCATTGTATTTTATTATTTAAATTTTGTTTATACGATGGCCGGCGAGTCGATTTTATGGCTTGTTAAATTATCCAAAGGGTCGTGAAAATCTTATTTTCTTATACATTGACAATAAAGACAATACATATTGTCAACTTACATAATGTAACAGTCCGCTAAAGTACCCTGTACTTCCACGAAACACTAATACATCAATATTGTAGTTATTTGATCGTATCCGTGTGTGTGACATTTTTATTCATTACAAATTTGTACAAAAGACTTATTAAAAAAATAATAATCCACATCAATTTTATATTATACAATTATTATACAACCTTTTGCGGCGGCGGGCGGTAAAAATAAACGGAAATTTAATACCTTTATAGAAATAAATAAAGATACAATTTACTTTTTTTTTTGTGAAATGAAATATAAGGTATGAGTATTTAAGACAATATTTTTTGTAGTTTTGATAAGAAATACTATTGTATATAATATGTATGTAGATAGTACCTACCACATTGTACAAAAAATGCAATATTATTATTAGACGATTAATACAATAAAACGTGTATATAAATGTTAAAAATCTAGAAAAAAGTGGTTTCTTGAGTTGAATTGAGTTAACCAGTAACGAAACCGATTAGTATTGGTAATGCAGCTAGTAGGTACATATGTAGGTGAATAATAATTATTGGTCCAAAAATTGGAAGGAAGGGAGAGAAAACAGAACATTTCTGTATTCTTTTGTATTGAATATTACACTAACTAACTTATCGAAAAGTTGTACAAACCTTAATCCAATATTAATATATATTAATACTATCCAATATATTTTCTTATAAGCTCGTCACTGATCAAATTCAAGAGTTTTTTTTACCACCAACATTCTTATTGCTAAAAAACAATACCCTTTTATTTACATTAAAAATAATTTAATGTACATAATACAGGTTGTAACAAAACTCGATGTACAAGCGAAAAACCATAATATTTGGAGTCGATTTTGTAGAATAAAATTTGATTTGACTGATTTGTTGTTTTTTTTTTTGCAAATTGTTATCAAATATCATGTATTTAGTCAAATTAATACTAGCCACAAAGAAAACTAATTAAAAAACGCGTTTAAATAAGAATTTAAGCAATTTTACTTAATCCGCCATGCTTATGAAAACTTTTGTGAGAAGAAAAAAAAAATCTTCTTCAAGCTCAGAATAAAAAGTCATATTACACATTTGACTCTAAATATGATGTAGATTCACCAGTTTTTGGGTTGTTGTACGAGTTTTGTTACACCTACAAAAAAGATTTGAATGGATATTTCCAAAAAAAAACTGATGCATTCCGAAGGTCACTAATTTATAGTAAACACAAATTTTATTAGATAGTAGGTATACAATAAAAGGCAGGTATTCAAAAGTGTTTACTTTTGCATCTTAAATTCACGCTAATAACATTTAAAAAAATATTTGTATTTTAACGCACCGTGCAAAATATAATGCGAAATATTTTTTAATGTTTATGCATATTATTTATCACAAAATTCACTTTTTTTAAATATCCTACCTCATATTGATTAAATTTGTAGAAAAATAATTCTTGTGAATTGTACTTGTTTTTTCGTTTTTAAGAAAATTTGTTGAACTTTTCTATTTGCGAAATAGTGTTTATACGATATAAAAGGATAATTATTCATTTCCTCTTGATCAGAATTACATTGACCAACAGTATGCGTTTAGCCTTTACAGTATTTTATTTGATGAAGAATAAAACCTTGCTAATATTATTTGAAATTGTGGCTGAAAATGAAATTACCCAATCACCTGTAAGTAGGTAGTTCAGCTTTACTTTAAAGGAAAATCAATCACGAAAAATGAGTGGGAACGTAATGAAATGAATATGTATAAAGTCTGATTGGAACCTATTGTTAACAAAATTCATTGTCTACATGGATATTATTTATTACCGAAACCTGCTGCTTTCATAATAATTATAATTTCAGATATCTCTAGATTCTTGAATTAAGATGCCAATATTCGAAATAAGAATACGTTTTTCCAGATTATTAAAATTAAAATAATTAATTTATTGAACAGTGTAAACAAAATGATCATCCATTTATTTCGGTATGATGAGAATTTTTTAGGAATAATTCGTTTCGTTTCTGCGAACTTAAGTTTTCTTAGCATATAACAATTTCCATAAATAATGTCCTACGTGAAAGCTATTTATTAATTAGACACCCACAAATCAGTTGGACGGACAGCATGGAAGGATGGCTCTGAGACACAGAATCGGAGGAGTGCTTCAACGGAGGCTTCGTGGGCTGACCTGATGATGATTTTGAAAAATGATGGAAATTTGTAAACTTGGCGTATATAACTTTCTCTTCTCCATGTTAAAAACAATAAGTGAACCTACGTATTATTATATATATTTAAAGTACATTTCATTAGTTAAGGAAAGCGTCTATTGAACCGTAAATCACCACATTCTCAACTGTTTGGTAATTAGTTGTCAACCAATTTTCATATTTCATATAAACTTAATATAACCAATAGAGTAAAGAATAAATTCTACAATAGTGATTTAACATAATCAACATTTTTTAACAACTATCTCTGTTTACAGTTTTAATAGAAAATAATAATAAATAAATTAATAGAGAAGGTACTTTGCGTACAGAGTATTTACATTTAACATATACATATAATATAGGAATGTAGACTAACTAAGAATGTATACAGCGTTATTTTTCAAAAGAAAAAAATTAGATTTTACAGACGTAATCTTCTAAATTGATTCTTCCGAAGAACTCTTCGTACCTAATTTATCATTAAGTATGCTATACATGGTTCGTTGTTAAATGACTACTTGCAGGCATAATATTAGATAAAGTTACAAAATAAATATTACAGTGAGTAAATATTCTAATCAACAAACAATCACTTGTAAATATTTCCACTTCACAATAAAAATATACTTTTTACAGTACATACATTCACACAATAATTTACATTTTTACATTTAAAAAACCATTTGTTTCTGGTGTATTTTAACACAATTTTACAAATTTAATCTAAACTAACTTTTGGTACCATGATAGTTCCCACGAAACTTAAAACGGCTTCTAAGGACGGTAGTCGAAGTGTTTAGTGTTCAAAGGTAACAGTCAGCCGTGGTGGACGTGATGTTCGCAGAAGGGATGATCTCCACCTCCTGACTCGGAGCCTCCTCGGTAGCCGGCAGCATGAGGTGGACCCGCTTCCCGCCCACCAGAGCGTTGTCCGACGCCCGCCTGATCACCTGACCATCGCGACTTCCGGCTTTCAGTAAACTCTGTCGATAATT
Organism: Micrasema minimum; assembly: GCA_022494985.1. Classification (NCBI taxonomy): domain Eukaryota; kingdom Metazoa; phylum Arthropoda; class Insecta; order Trichoptera; family Brachycentridae; genus Micrasema; species Micrasema minimum. The sequence continues at coordinate 5,787 of JAGVSP010002378.1, read as the reverse complement.
ATAAATGTTATAAACATCATTCACGAATATTATTGCAAACAAAATTTTTCGAGTATTCCATTTTGATGCTATGAATGTTGAATAAAGGGCTTTCCATTAGTAGCCGACATTTTTAAGGTAAATTATTTTTTAGTGAAATGATGTATTTTTTGACGAGCGAAAACTACATTTACCAAAATACTCAAAGCTACGCACAATTGACGAATGATGAATTTTATTTATTTACAATGCGATACGTGTCACACAAGAGGTGCACTAATACAATCGTCCTATTGCGTGAAAATTTTGCCAGATTCTATCGTATTTTTTAAATTATAACTGCTTTATCAGTGATATATGTAGGTAATTCAAATTATCATATACTACGTATGCCTCCCGAGAGCCTTAACCATGCTAGCGTATTTTACAAGGCATCAGGTTCTCGGCGTCCTGGTCGTCCACTGTCGACAATTCGTCGGCAGTTTGCGTCAGAGCTGCGGGACGTGGACTTGACTTGGGAGGATGCACGGGAGCTAGCGGCCGATCGCTTGGCCTGGAGGCAGTTTGTGGATTCCATACGCTCCACATAGGGAGCGGATATGGTATAATGATGATGATGATGAATTCAAATTAACATAAAAGTAAATCCTTTTCCAAAAAACCTGGCTTCGGTTTTTTTGTTACAAAAAAAAATCATTTTTGGAATTAAAAATAACGGCTCTTAATGGAGAACCCTAAATATGATATTACATTATGATATACATTAACGCACTGTGCAATAATAAATAATGTGCATAGAATTTATTATAAAAAAAAATAATGTAGGTAGGTAGGTAGTCACCATTCTCGTGCCAGAGTCAGTCCTCTCCCGGACGGTAGAAGCGCGTTGCTGCAGCAGAGTGTTGCGGCGCTGGCGGTTGGATGACGTCAGGCGCTCGCTTAGCGTCGAGGAGTCCCCGTGGCGCCGTGACACGCCTCTGTTCCAACAGCAGAACCATTTGAAAGGCGGGATGGTCCTGAAAAGTGTTGAATTAATATGAAAATTAAGCTCATTAATTATTATTGTCAATTTGTTTGGTTATAACTCAATTGTGAAACCACATTATACTTTCACGATTTTTTCTCCATCTTCGCAAACGAACGAGAAACGCAGGCAGTCAAAGGTTAATTAAAAAAAAATTGAAACAAAAAACACAATTAACACCAGAATTCTTACTTGTATCAGTATGGAAAGCTTACGATGACCTTCTTCTTCTTCTTCTTTCGCCACGTTCGCTCCTATGTGGAGCATGTGGACATCACTAGATCCCTCCAGGAGACCCTGTCACCAGCTAGCTATCTCGCCTCCTCCCACGTCAGGCCCGCATCCATCAGCTCCGCTGAATACATCCGTAGGATGCTCATCGACAGTCTTCCAGGACGGCGGGATCCTGCAGGCGTAAAGAAGAGGCAGCTCGGGTTCAGGCTCTCCCAAGGCATCCGGAGTACATGCCCAAGCCAGGTCCAACGCCGCATCTTCACGACTCCAGTTATTGGAGGTTGCTGCGTCCGTGCCCTTACTTCAGCGTTGGTTATGAAATCAAACCACCTAATGCCTAGAATCCTTCTCAGACACTTATTCTCAAAACTCAACAAGCGAGCATTCTGAGCTTTTGTGAGGTGCCAGGATTCGCATCCATAAAGGAGCACCGGCACAATGCAGGAATTAAAGAGTCCGCATTTTGTTTTGACCGAGTATAAACTGGAATTCCAGACAGCACGATGACCTTACCGTTTCAAAAACGTTCTGATTTTGTTTAATTTTGCTGCATTTACAGTTTTTTTAAAACTAAATAAAAAACCTGCATCAAGCTTATGTTGATGGCTGAGATGTGCGCTGGTCTGGGTCAAAGGGACGCAATACTTCTACTTTCCCTGAAATGAATTAAAACAGAATGCAGACTATTGATCATAACAAGCATACCGTAAGCTGTAGAAGATGTGTGTTGAGAAGATCAGGTATATGATTGGGTTGGCAGCGCTGTTGAGGGGAGCGAGGCTCTGGATAAAGGTGGCGATGGCCACGCTGGTCTGGGTCAGGGGAATGCAGTCGTAAACTTGGAGCAAGTCGAAAATTATGTACGGCGACCAACAAATTATAAATACTGAAACAAAACCAATCCATCAAAAAACATTATACACGACGTAATAAAACTCGTAGTACAAACCGAGAACTGGTGTATATATATCATATTTTGAGTCTAATGTGTAATATGACATTTTGATCTGAGCTTGAAAATAAAAAAAAAAATCTTCTCCTTAAAACTTTCATTAGTCCTTATTTAAATGCGGTTTTTGATTTTGTTTTATTTATGGATACTATTAGTTTAACTAAATAAATTATATTTGATAGCAATTTGCAAAAAATTACAGAAAAAAAATCAACTTTCTCGATTTTCTCGAAAACTAAAATCTAGGGTCAAGTAATTTTAAAAAATTACACATTCGATTCCAAATATGACGTAGATTCACTGGTTTTCCGCTTGTACATCGAGTTTTGTTTAACAGTGTATTATTATTGGTAGTAGATTTTTATTTGTTAATTTTGTTTTTTTTTTCTAAGCTACTTCTTTCTCTACGCAAGGTACAATTGCATGTGTTTTTATAGGTATGATGTAGTGAAATATTTCCAAACAATTATAAATTATAAAAGGGTTTATATTTAACATAAAATTTAAATAATAGAAGCAAGTACATCAATCTTTTCTTGAGAAATTGGAAATTATATTTTAATTTCTGTAAGAAATACAATCAAATTGTAGCACATATTTACTTATGTATGTGGGTTCGCGATGAAGTTGAAACGATCGAAGTAAAGTAGATACATGGATAGAAATGCTGATATTGTAATGTATTTACCAATCGTAGGTCGGATGGAATAATTCCAACTCCCTTGTATTATTTGTAGGTCGAGTAGATAAAAAATGGATAAACGTTTAACGACGCGTAAAGATAGAAGATAGGTCTCCTAATTACAGTTCTAAAGTATTTTTGGAAAACTGGCAAAATAGCCAGGAATGAGACAAAATGCTTAGATAAACAGAAATTTAACCAGATAAGGAAAAATAATATTTTCACCGAATGACTACGCAAACATAAATATATATGTTTGTATTCGTAAAGATTTGATACTGATAGCTCTTCTAGAAGTCGTAATTGTTTTATGAGCAATTGTTTAATTAAGTAAAGAACTGGATAGCAGCTTAATACCCTATACGTTTTTTGTATTCACGCATTTAAGAATATCAGAGTTTTCAGAATTTTTCAGGAAAGCTTTTCAAGGGTTATTTCACTCGACACTTATTCGATATTACGACCATAGAAATAGCCTACTCCTATTTTTTTAATGTGAGTATTATACCTACATCCTACATCTTATATGCGTATAAACTGATAAACTTTCTAAAATAAAGGGAAATTTTAAAAAAAACTTTGCTAAAACAATGGAACGGGAACGGGTGGTGGTGGTGGACGGAAACATATATATATATATATATATATATATAACACATATATGTTTATATAATAGAAGGTACATTTGTAACGGTTAAATATTTGGCTAACAAAAGTTTCCAAACGTTCCTCTTTTGTAGTTATAAAATACAAAAAATGTCATTTAAAATTAAAATCTTTTTGACTTATCTGTGCAGAATTGTTTGCCTTTGAGAGTTTGATAAGGGTCCACAGAAAAAGGTAGAATAAAAGGGTACGCGTGGGATTGCAGAGGACAAATAAATAATATAATGTATTCCAGGGATGGTATGGTGATGTGGAGGCCACTTATATTCCGGTCAGACTCACGATAGTGTTGTTAGGTTGTTAGTGGCGAACATCGGCGTATTGTAATACGACCTCACCTCCTCAGGGTATTCTATAATACTTATTATGAAGATTACAGGGAAAAGGGGCGAAAGTCATTAAGTTAAGGTTTAGAGATAAGTGTGTTTTTTTATCACAAGTGTGAGCATTATTTTATATTGTGACCAGCAACAGGGTAAGTACAATTTACCTACTTGCATTATCGCAATATAAAGTCAGTTGTAACAATTGATACTATCTAATCCAATATTTAAATCTTACGATTTTCCAGGAGAGTTATAAACTCACCTGCCAGCCCTCAAAAGCTATTAGTTAAGTTTTACGCACCTGTATAGCATGTTTTTGTTATTTATGTAGATTTTTTGAATTTTGTTTTAATATACTTCGTGATTATAATAATTAAAAATTACTTTTCAATATATAAAAAATAGAACTTACCCATTGATTTATAATACACTTAGATCTGCCTTGCAGAGTAAATTATTTAGAAAAAGTAATGACACGAAGATTCCGCACCTCAATACACTTACACGGGTCGACCTATCAGAGCCCTTCGACTGCCGGCAAGCATCCGCCCACACACCGCAAAAGGCATGGGCTAAATATAGGGTTACAGTAACAGTATACAACAGTATACAGTAACAGTTGGCTATTATTTAAGAAGAAAACTTTCTTTGAATAATAATTATTTTAGGCTATGTTAACAAATATAAATAAACACTTACATGTGGAAAATTACACCATCTTTTTTGATAATTTTATCCGAACAGTTTTTACACGGTTTCACTACACAGGAAGGCATTTCGGAATGTTTTCTGAACGTCCGACTCGGCCGGCGGTTAAAGAAATAATGATTACGCGTCTGGCGGAGTTGGAGGTTTTGGCGGAGTTGAAGTGTCATTCATTTTTTGGGTTCAGTTCAAATCTAAGTGTATTAATAAATCAATGAACTTACCAAAAACAATCACAAACGTCATCTTCACGGTTTTTATTTTAGCTCTCGGTATAAGTCCTCTAGAGCTAGCGCGCCTTGTGTCCAAATCGTCTGAAACTTAACAGAAAATTAACCATACAATTTAGAAGTAATACAGCTTTCAGTAGCAGGAAATAAGTTGGTCAGATTTTATTTAAGGAACCGTTACATGAATAATATCTCACGATTGTGTAGAAGGACGCGAAAGCCACGGCGAGAATTGAATAATACGTCTCCAAGAAGATTGTCAGAATAAGTGACCTTGTACTAACCCATCTGGCCCCTGAGGAGCCTCTTGGCGCTGGGCGGACTGATGACCTCCTTCCCCTTGGACCAGATGGTGACCACAATGATGGTGTAGCAGGCCGCTATGGTGACGGCGGGGATGGCGAACAGCGTCACCGAGATCGTGGTCATGTAAATCTGCCAATTCCTGGGCGATCCGAGGTCTATCCAGCATTGTACCTGAGCTGCAAAATAAAGCTATGCATTTTCAAAAGAGCACTACATTTAAGATTTGACTGAATATTTTTATCTCAGAAACATTATGTTATAAGTAATCATTTATACGAGAGAATAATAGTCTACGGTCATCAATTTGTAGCGTATATGCGTGGCATTTTTCCCATGTTTATATAATATTACGCTTTAATACTACGCTTGTAACCTTTGAAAGATAAACTCGTTAATAAAAACAAGATTCTTGTGTTTATAATTGCGCCTATTTGTCTCTTATAAACGCATCGTAATTATAAAATTAAGTAGTAAAGAAAACAATACGATAAAAAAATAAGTGAGTGTAAAACGTATATATTTTATGTATTCATTATATAATACATTAAAAATGTTGTATACATGCCTTGAACTACTTTTTCTTCATATAGAACGAATATAGGAGAGGCAAAAATAATACTCAAGATCCAAGCAGAAGCAATTAAAGTCCTCGCGCGCCTCCCTGAAAAATTAAGTTATTTATT
>JAGVSP010002377.1:0-30300 GCA_022494985.1 Micrasema minimum | reverse complement strand
ACTATGTTACAAGTTTCTTTATGGATAGTATTAGATGATATTTGATGACAATGACAAATTATTAAGAGTATACCATACCACGTGACTTGCGGCCGCTTCCCATACAAACGTTTTCCTCGATTTTCTCCCTGGAATTTAACATTATAGCTATGTTTTTTTAGCACATTTTAGAAATCGACTAGATGCGTGTTTGCATCGTCTTATTTTTTTTATATATGATTTAAAAAATAAGACAAAACTAGCACGCATCTGACGATATCTAAAAAGTGTGAAAATATCATTTCTCTAATATTAAATTTAAAAAATCGAAAAATCGAAGAATTTGTATGGGAAAGCGGCCATGAGTCAAGTTAATGTTGGCTTTGAAAGGAAATTTTCTAAGTGTTTTGTGTCTGCAGGCCGGTGGTAAGGTCCTGTTCGCCACGGATGACTACTTCGCAGTAGCCGAGAACATGTTGCTGGACTCTCCGCCTATCTTCATCCCTGACAAGTACACCGACTGCGGGAAGTGGATGGACGGTTTGGGAGACGCGTAGAAAGAGGACGGCGGGACATGACTGGTGCATCATCAAGCTGGCCACCAAGAGCATCATCCATGGTGAGTGAGATCCAATCTTCATATGTCAATGAAAGCATTCGGTCGCGTATACATGGACGGAAAAAATCCATTTTAAAATACAGAGTTAAGCATAAAAGGGATAACAAGCAGTAAAAATAAGTGACAGAACATTAAATTAGTGAAGCTAAGACAGTAAGAATAAATGTGGACACACTCAAGACAGGATCGGGTCTACTTCAGTGAATGTTTAAATCTTGATAGACTTACACCGAAGAAGTCCAGATCCCGTCTTGAGTTTACAATACGACACAATCGAGACAATGGGGCATGAAAACCATAGTTAGTTTTTTGTGTGACTAAGGAACAGCACGTCATTATTTCTCAACCTACGGACTGGAATACAGAAAGTCACTTGAGTCAGTAAAGATGGTGCATCTATCATGCCATTTAGCAATTTAAATATGAAAATGGAATCAATGTTAGATCTACGCTTTTGAAGACTAGAGATTCTCAACATTGGCTCCATATCTTCATAGGTGTAATCATCTCTCCCCAGACCGATCATCCATGCTACTTTTCTGAGTAGGCGGTGTTGCACCGATTCAATATGGTTGATACGGCCTACATAGAAAGGTTATGAGATAAGCTGTTTCCTTCCGTTCCTTGTCATGTCTAGATTTAGACAATTGTCTCCATTTCAACTTGTTAGAGGGAAACAGAATGATTATGTATTAGACAGTGGAAGATAGATATACCTAGGTGTCTTTGTTTCACTGCAAAATACAAATGAAACATAAAATTTTTACAGTCCTCTTTGAAATAGCTTTTCTAGAATTAACTTAACATGTCTCTGATTTGGTCGCGTATGTATAACCTTCTTTTCTTCCGCTTTTTCACGTTAAAACTGAATCTATTAAATATTATTGATATCCCAACAGAGACAGAGAAACTCTGGAAGCGAATGTGGGTTATCTAGGCGTTTACAGGGCTTATGACCTGTCATTGGCTGGGTTAAGTGGCCACTTGATGTATTACAACATTCCCCATTCCGCCCATCATCTGACAACCATATATGACAAATTTTTGTAACTTCTTGTATATGTTGTGTTTGTACAGAAGAATCCACATGCGGCGTCTTATAGTAAGTAATGAAGTTCGGATGAACCTTACCTACACCAATAAAGTTAGATTGCCAAAAAATGCTTAACTATCTTCTCAACAGATGTCACTATAGGGAAAAAAAATATTCAAAATATTCAAAATCTTCAAAATCTGTCAAAAAACCAACTCGCATTAGAATTCTTCTGTACAAACTCAACATACATAGAAGTTTCAAAAATTTGTCATATATGGTTGTCAGATGATGAGGCGGAATGGGGAATGTTGTAATACATCAAGTGGCCACTTAACCCAGCCAATGACAGGTCATAAGCCCTGTAAACGCCTAGATAACCCACATTCGTTTCCAGAGTTTCTCTGTTTCTGTTGGGATATCAATAATTTCTGATATCAGCCCAGCATGGTATCAGCATGGAAGTTTTCTGGAAGACAGTGGATGGGGACGGCGCAGATCGGGAGAGTGGAGACGGCAGAGAGAGGCCTATATCTGATAATAATGAAATGTTTTCACTGCGGCTTTTTATTACAATTTTACAGTATTTTTTTGCCATGCTGACATCCTACATCACTTTCAAAAAACTCACTTTGTTCAATTAGAAGGTTTTAAATGTTTTTTTTCTTTCAGGTGTTGATGTGGACACGGCATTTTTCACTGGAAATTATACTCCTAAGTATTCTCTACAAGCAGCTTGCCTAACTGAAGAAGGTAATTATAATATTAATGATTATAACAATATTATAACTTTTCCTTTAAGACATTTTGATTAATGCGTTACATTTAACATTTTTTTTTTTTTAATTTAGTAAAAAAGAAATATTTGAGCTCCTATGATATACTCAAATATTTCAATTTCGGGCTGCTTTCAAACAGTCGGAAATAACTGTGCCAGAAAGCAGGAAACAGGTTGTGCTGGAGTGAGATTCGAACCTAGAGATTCTAATCCGGAATCTCGAATCTACCACTAGACCACTACCCGTTCACGGTATATATGAGCAACTATGCTCAGTATGGGTACTTTGCAGTAATAATTAGTACATAAATGTTTTAATACTTTTAGATAGTAATTGGATTTCATTGTTAGAAATTAATACAAAAAAAAAAAAATAAGTGTATGCCTGTTGGCTGTCCGTAAATAAATAAAAATAAAATAAAATATGCGATATCACACAGTTTGAATGTGTGTAGAATTACTTTCATTGCACTGAAAAAATGATATATTCTTACAATACAAGTATTTTTATTTTATTACATAGATAGTCAACCAAGAAAGTAATGTTTTGTGTTGTTTCAGAAGAGGAATTGATTCCTGCAAGAAGAAGTGAAATGGGTTCTGCTTCAACAGCCGAGGAGCTAGAAATGGTCGATAGAATTCACTCAGAAAAATGGGAAGAAATTATTCCTGTGACTGTTCTTAGACCAGGATATGAAAATACGAGACACAACTATCAAAAGGTGAGCACTTACTATCGTAATATTTTATTTAACTACAGCGAAACTTAATTAAAAGAAAAATAAATACCCAAAAGATACCAAAAGTAAATGATCTGCAATAATAAATAGTTTTAATATCGTGGCAAAAATAACCTGAAAATCTCTCTTATTCTTAAAAAAACTTTTCGGACGATAATTTTACGTGATAACGTCATAAGAAAACATTGTTAAAAAAATAGCATACTTTTATGAATTGAATTGAATTATTATTACTGAATTATCATTATTTTGTATAGTACAAAGCAGGAGTTAATTGAAAATTACAATTTTCTCCATAAATTCATCATTTTTTTGCACTCGTTAATTTCACTTTCACTTTGTAGCTTGTGTGCTGCTGCTGTCTCTCTTCTACTCGGACGCATCGGCCAATGGAGTGGAAGAGAGATAGATGCGTCATAAACCGAACGCTTAGGCCGATCGTGCCTCTCTATCGCTTGTTCTATCCTCGGCTCAGGCGGAACGTGACAATGAGTCATGCTTTTTCTTGAGTGCAGCCGGCGTTCATCGATTTATTAGACGTTATCACGTCAAAATTGTTCATCTGACTTCGTCCATTATTTTTTATTTTGAAATACGCGATGGCCATATCAGTCTTATACAAACATAAAAAAAATGGCCGATAATATATGACAAAAGTATGCAGACCTCCATCGAAATTTGTACGAGTTGGCCTATCTCGTGGCCTCTATGCGTAGGTTCCGTCGCTAGGGGCGCTGTTAGTGGTGCTTAAACCCACTTTATACGGGACAGAAAACTGTACAGTTTTTTGTGCAGCTTTCAAACTATCCCGTATAAAGCGAAAACTTTATGGAATATTGAATGATCGGCGCGACGCGACGTTTGGCTGACGTTTGTTTAAGTATATATTGATATATGGAATGTTTTTAAAAACGTAAAGAACAAATAACATTAGCTATATATTATACAATTTCCTGTACGCAAACATACGATAATATCTTATCGATCGCGCATAAAAAATATACAAATTTAGCGTGTCTCTTGACAGACTGTACAGTTTTCTGAACAAGAAACTGCACAGTTTTCGATCCCGCTTAAAATGCGCGTTATTGTCTCAATACTGGAAATACATTTTATATGCAAACGCAATTTTTCTTGAAAACTACCTACATATAACGAATGTCATTAGATTTAATCTCTTCAAACCATTCTAACTAACTAACTAACCATCATCACGCCATTTCCCCGAGTGGGAAGGCAGAGAGGATAGAACGCCACACCACTCTGTCTTGGCATACTTCTCTTGCTTCCTCCACATTCATACATCTTCTCATGCACGCACGTCGATTATTTCGACTTCTTACATGCCCACTTTCAAGCACTTGTTTTACTTCATAATGCCATGTCTTTTTTGGCCTTCCTCGACTTCTGCATCCAGGGACAGTCGCATCATATATTTTTTTAAGCCGTTCTATCATCATCCATTCACTCTACATGACCGAACCAACGTAAAAGACATTTGTTAATTTTGTCGATAAGGCTTATCTCAGCCGCGCATTCTGCTCTAATATCCATCCTTAATACATTATTTCTCTTATACAATAAATTGATGTTGATTACTTGATTAGGTAAGGTTGCTCTATTATAAGGATTTAATTTGGAATTTCCAGGTCATATCAGATGAATCCTTCACACACCTTCGTATAAACATGTTTCCTGATGGCGGAATAGCTCGCCTGAGAGTGTTCGGAGTGGCAGAACCAATGTTTGGAGTTCCCCACGTGGTAGATGGTCGCTGTATGATGGACCTTCTGGAAATGAAGAATGGAGGAGTTTGTCAAGGTAATTTATCATTAAAAAACTGATATTATGAATTGTAAAAGTAGGGGATAGATCATGGGTTATTGGGTAATGTCCTGAAAGTAAAGTTTTCTTTGTGACATAGAGCTACTAAACACCCAATTTCCATAAAATGCATAAGCTATTTCTCTTTCTGCTTGTACTTATGTTGTGAAACATTGAATTAGTTTAATAAACGATTAAAAAATAGCCTTTTAAGTTTACGCTAAATGTACGTAATAAAAAAACGATAATGTTTGGGGAATCAATCAATTAAATACGTATAAAATATTTAAAAACTGTCGATAAAATTTTTACATTATGTGATTATAAATAACAACTATTCATAAAGCGGTTTTCTAGAAGGGGTGAAAATTCATTGCTATTTGTCTTCGAACGAGAAATTCAGAGAAATGACATTCCATACTTGAAAAATACTACCTTTCTTGGTGTCTAGTTACCCACTACGTCATCACTAGACATCTACGTCACACGTTTCGTGTATTGGCCTAATTGCTGGAGTCTTTAGACGGCGGAATTTGATAATAAGTGGTGTTATGAAATAAACCCAAGGAAGCGGATATTTTTAGAAAATTTCCTTGAAATCTTGTTCGAAGCTTTTTGTAGATAACGTTGTTATTACTTACTATAATTGTTTACACAACTTTTTGAAATGTAATTGATTAAGTATAAAATATTTTTCTTTTATTTTTAGGTTATTCCAACGCCCACTACGGCCACCCTCGGAACCTGATAAAGCAGGGTCGTGGAGTCAATATGGGGGATGGTTGGGAAACAGCCAGAAGGCTGGATAGGCCGGAAATCATCCACACCAACGATGATGGCACCCTTAAAGTTCCAGGTTAGATTATTCAATTAAATTTTTATCTTGTTCTAGAAAATCTCAAAGTTATTCATATAAGAAATCTTTGACTCCAGTAACATTTTATTTGGGTATACTATTGTTTGCTTTGTACTAAGGTGCATACATGGTGTAGCAAAACTTGTAGTACAACCTGACAACTAGTGAATTTACATATTTTTTTCTTCTCATAAAAGCTTTCATTAGTACCGCAGATTAAGTAAAATTGCACAAATTCTTATTAAAATACGATTTTTTATAAAATATTTGTAATATTTATCGTTACTGCTAAAAATTGGGTGTAACTTAACAACTTGGGGAGCTTTGTATGAGGACTAGTCTATTGCTAAATCCATAGATATGACAAGATGTAGAAAAAGAGTCGAAGAGAGAAATTTATACAGTAGGTTAAGATAGGTTGGGTTTAATAAAATAATTTTAATCAAGTGGCTATTTAAAAGCAATATCCTTTATAATAGGTTATGAAATTTATACAGTAGGTTAATGATAGGTTAGGTTATATAAAATAATAGGTTACGAAATTTATACAGTAGGTTAGGTTAAATAAAATAATTTTAAAATCAAATATATGTTTAAAAGCGAAATGTAACCAAATGAAGGCGTGTCCAACCAATCACAGCTTACACCTACACACCTACACATTCTACAATCCATAGAGTAAAAATATTTTGAAATTTTGACAGCTGCACCCCAAGTTGTTAAGTTACACCCTAAATTGACTAAATAAATTATATTTGATAACAATTTGCAAAGTTTATCGAGAAAGAAAAAAAACTTCGTGCTTAATTTTCTCGAAAACTATGAGTCAAATCAAAAAAAATAATTCTACAAAATCGACTCCAAATGTGATGTAGATTCAATAGTTTCCTGCTTATACATCGAGTTTTGTTACACGGTGTATATCAAAGACACAAATTTATCTACATTTACGTGCATAAAGTTTAATGCAATTTTTTTATTTTTGTATTTTTAACAATATTGAAATGTCTGTATTGCAGGAAGCGAGTGGGCGGTGTTCAAGTTGGGTCAACACGGAGTCATCACTCGGATATGTGTAGACACCTGCCACTTCAAGGGAAACTTCCCCGACAGTGTAAGGATCGAGGGGACATTCCTTAGCTCCACGGATTGGAACAAGGACCGGGATGAGGACGCCAAGTGGACCACACTCCTTCCTACTTCAAAGGTAATTCATTCACTGTAATAAGGAAATCCAGTCCTACCCGGAATTGATTTCTAACTAACTAACTGACTAACCATCACGCTATTTAGGCAGAGAGGATAGAACGCCATACCACTCTGTCCCGACAGACTTCCTTTGCTTCCTCTACATTCATACATCTTCTCATGCACATCCGCCGATTATTACGACTTTTCACACGACCACTTTCAAGTGCTTGACGTACTTGGTCATGCCATGTCTTTCTCGGCCTTCCGCGGCTTCTACATCCAGGGACACTTGCATTTAAACTTCTTTTAGCCGTTTCTTTCATCACTTATTCTTCTTATTAATTTTGTTGATAATGCTTATCTCAGCCTTGCACTCTGCTCTAATTTCGACATTTGTACACCTATCATACATAGTCTTATAACACATTTGCCTGAGAGATCGCATTTCAACAGCATTCAGTCTACTTTCATTCTTCTTTTTCCAACACCACGCTTTACTACCATACATAAGGGTTGGTACCAGAACTCTGAACTCGTTGTGTACTGCCAATTTTGCTTCTTTCGATAAGTTCTTATTCTGATTTCTTTTTATCTATCGATTTCAAGGCACCATTAACTCTGTTTCCGGCACTAACCCTTCTCTCAATGTCCTTATCCACATTTCCGTCTCTTGTAAACATACTTCCTAAATATACTAATTCTTCAACCTGTTTCAATCTGTCTCCATTTACTATAATATTACATACAGTTCATATTCACATTTCTTTCAAAAACCATCACATCAAATGTGATGGTTTTTGAATTGATTTTAAAAGTGTTTATTTAAATTTTTTGGAGTAGGATGAAATATCTCTGAATATTGTATAGCTTCTCTGTCCCTGTTGGGATATCAATAATATTTAATATATTTTCTCTTTGTTACAGCTATCTGCCAATAATGAGCACTGGTTCGACTCTCTGGGAGATCTGAAGATGACGCACGTGAGAGTTACAATAGCTCCTGATGGTGGAATCTCAAGAGTTCGTCTTTACTCCCCGGTAGCCATCAGCTGAACGTCTTCTGCAGCCAATTAATGGCAGATTATAGATAACCAAAAACCAAAGGAACTAGAACTCCTAGAGTAGTTTCCTGGCATATTTATTTGTATACAGATAAGATCTCGCTACATTGGCTATGTAGATACTTTGAGCTAAATGCTGTTAATAATTTATAGTGAAAAAAAATGTGAAAATATGCATTTTTCAGAGATTATAAAAAAATTTTGTGTTTTTTAACTTCGAGAAGATTTAACATTATTTAAGGAGCATTTATTTCATTATTAATTATTAATCGAAATTGAATTGTTTGTGACAAATTAATGAAGATTGCTGACTTCTATTTCTTATGGCCCCATTTTGGAGTATTGTTTGTGAAGCATTTTTGTCAATTATACCAAAGATACTATCTTGTTTTTGGCACCTATTGGTGTTACAAATTTTCTTTTTTTTGTTGCTTTGTTTGCTGGTAAAAAAATATTCCCATTTCTTTGTATAACAGAAGTAAGAAACAGATTTAAGTATAAATAATACGCTTCTTTAATAATAAATAAATGAACTTATGAGTTCATTTCATCTGAATCTTACAATTAGTAAAATGCTAGGTACTTTTACTACCATTCATCAAAAGATTACGTTATTTTAATCTAAATGATCGTATAATGAAAATTTTTAGGGATTTTAAATACTAATACTAAATATAACTGCAAAGTTATTTTTAATTATTCAACAATGATTTGTATAAACTCCTGATAGTCGATTGTATTATAGATATAGGTTTAAATTTATCTACATAATAAATATGTAAAGTTAAATAGCTGGATCTATTTAACATCTGAAATAATTAATGGCTGTAACTAAAATATAAAACTAGTAAATGGTTAATTTTAATATACTCAAAACAATTACGTTTAATTCTTAAATAGTACTTTTTCTACACAAGACTGGACACACTAATACTACTTTATGGGAAAAACAGTAGTTTCTTGTTAAATATGTATATTTTTTAAGCACGACCCTAAGTAATTATCGTATGTTTGCACACACAGGAAATTGTTAATGTAAACATGTGACTTTTTTAAAATGTTTTTTACGTTTTTAAAAGCATTCAATATAGATATCAATATCTATTTATACGTTGACATAAAAAAAAACAGTCAAGTCAGTCAAACGTCGCGCTAACCATTCAATATTTTATATAGTTTTCGCTTTATACGGACAGTTTGTAAACGACACAAGAAAATGTACCTATGGTTTTCTGTCTCTTATAAAGTGCGTATTACATTTAATTAATTTTAAATAATAATAATTGTTTTAAAAAACATATTTATTTTACGTATCAAATATTTATTATTTGAATTTATTATTTTTTGCTGTCGCAAAATATCAGTTGAACTGATTCCATTTTGTACGTTTATTAGGTATAAGATTCTTTTATAATAAAGTTTTAAAAACTACGAAGTGTTTTACTTCAATAATATTTTGCTATTTGGATAATGTAATTATAATTATATAATTGGTCCACCTCGTAGCATAGTGGTAGCGCATTTGGCTACCATGCATGAGGTCGCAAGATCGATTCCCGTGAAATATTTATTTACATGTGATTTTCATATTAATATTTCATATTTAATACCTTGGACTGGTACTGAAGCGGTCTGATCATCCTGCTTCAAGTAATAAAATGACACTTCACTTGATGTACCAATGCAGTGCCCTATGCGCCAAGTTGATTTTTTTTCCGATAAATTTTTGAAAATTGTTAACAAATTTCATGTAAATAAATAACATGTATTAAGTCAAATTGATACTATCCATAAATGAAACAAAATCCAAAACAGCATTTTAATTTAAATTTGTGCAATTTTACTTCATCTGCGGTTTTAATGAAAGGTTTTATGAGAAGAATTTTTTTTTTAGATTCAAAAGTCACATTACTCCAGTTCGAACCAGTTTTTGTTACACCGTGTAACAAAACTCTATGTACAAGCGGGAAACCAGTGAATCTACCTCATATTTGAAGTCGATTTTGCAGAACACCTTTTTTTATTTGACCCATAGTTTTCGAGAAAATTGAGTACGAAGTTGCCTTTTTTTCTATCAATTTTTGCAAATTGTTATCAAATATCATTTATTTAGTCTTCTAATTCTAATTCTTTATGAAAAAAATCAACTTCTTAATCAGTTATTATAAATAAATAAATAAGTTTTCTCGAAAACTATGGGTCAAATAAAAAATATATATTCTACAAAATCGACTCCAAATATGATTTAGATTCACTGGCTTCCCGCTTGTACATTGACTTTTGTTACACCATGTATAATGTATCATAATTCACAATAAGCTTATTCCGCCTATATCTATAATATTTTTTAAAAGGACAGATATGTACATATTTATATAAATCACTATTAATAACATGTGACGTAGATTTTTACATTTTAAATTGCGAGATTTCTGCGTTTTTATCTTGAGACAATTATAGGCTTTGTCTAGAAAAAAAATTATTGGCCAATAAATAAAATTTAAAAATCACAAGAAGATAAATAAGCGAGATACAAGAAGTTGAATAAATAATGGACACAATGGAAATACGCGAACGCGTCTTACTACTACCAACGTAATAGAGTGGCGTTTCTAGGTAAGCTAATTTTGTAAATAAAAATAATGTCTCAAAACTTTTTTGCGTGACTGAAATTATTTTTAAAATATATTTTATTTGTAGAATACGTATATCAAATCTCGTATTCCTTCCTATTGATAACAGCCTATTAAATCTTTATTGATAAGAATATTACATAATATTTTAATTATTATATTTGGTTATCTTTATTACTTCAATGTTGAGTATTGTAGATAAAACATTAAAAAAATATTTGTATTTAATTCATTGCTCCTGATAAATTTAGTTGGATTTAGTAGAACGGACGAACGAATCGTCTAATTTTTTTATTTTATTGATTTATTTCGGTATAAATTGTTTTGAAATGTTGTGGTTGTGGATTTGCTTATCAATTTTACTATTTGTCATAGTTTTTCTTGTCGTATTGAAAGTATACAGTTGGCTAACTATGGGAATATTTAAAGGAAATGAAAAATTAGATGGAAAAACTGTTATTGTCACTGGGGCGAGCTCAGGTTAGTAAAATTTATATAAAAACAAGATCCTGTTGTTTGATCATAATTAATAGTTAAAAATGAATAGTTAAAGTATAAATTATTGTAATATTAGTTATTTCAGCATACCAACGACAAAAAAATTTTCAAAATTTAACTATTACTTGTAATTTTTAACATAAGTAGGAATAAAGGAATGTTCAAAATACCCACCCAACCTTGTCAATATACATGGTGTAACTAAACTCGATGTACAAGCGGGAAACCAGTGAATCTACGTCATATTTGGAGTCGATTTTGTAGATGTTTTTTTATTTGACCCATAGTTTTCGAGAAAATTGAGTAAGAAGTTGTTTTTTTTTTCGATATTTTTTTACAAATTGTCATAAAATATTTATTGAGTCAAATTAATACTATTCACAGAGAAAATAAAAAAAAAAAAAACGCAATTTAATTGGAATTTGTGCAATTTTACCTTATCTGCCATACTCGTGAAAGCTTTTCCGAGAAGGAAAAAAAAATCAAGCTCAGATTCAAAATTCATATTACTCATTGGACTCCAGATATGATACATTATTTAACATAGAATGGCTATTTTCTTCCGTTCCTTATTATATCCTTATCCTAATCCTAGAAGATTGAGTTAATTTTGACTCAATGTACTGTTTATAGGGATACAGAATGACTACATAACACAACAGCGATTAGAATATACAAGATAGATATAGTTAACATAAAATGTTGACAGCTCGCTTAGAAATAGCTTGTCTAGTATTTAATTTACAAGTCTATGTTTTCAGCACAATTAGCCAAGACCAAATCTCTTATATACCGATGATATATATATTTTAGATGTATGATGTCCAAATATGTCTAGTAAAGTAGTAATCAATAATTAAAAACGGATAAATTTTACTTAATTAGTGTCAATGATCACTCATCACCGAATAATTTATTAATCTATTGATCTATTCAACTGTTTTGCCTTAGGTCTTGGTTTGGAGTCTGCCAAAGATTTTGCCAGAAGAGGTGCTCGAGTGGTAATGCTGTGTAGAGATATGGTGAGGGAGACAGAGTGAGAAAAGCCATCGCTCAAGAAACTAGAAATAACAATCTCACAGTAAGTATACTATTTTTTAATTATTGGTTTCGCGACAGGAACAGAGAAGGTCTGTAATTTTATTAGTATTATTAATTTTATTCATAACATTTTTCAAAATAGGATAAAAATAACTTTTTGACGTCATTAATTAAAACAAAAGATTACAATATACAAATTATATCACAAAATTATAATCAAAATAACATAACAAACTATACAAATATAAATTAACACGTCCAAGGGTCAATCTTCAAACTAGTCACCTATCTGGTAATAGGCCTTTAAGCATAATTTATTTTTAACATTTTTTTTATTTTTTGATACATAATGATTGAATGTTTTCTGGCACCCTGTTATACAAGCGTGTACATTGCCCTCTAAACGACTTACTGACCCTTTGCAGACGGCTTATAGTATCTGCAAATTTGTTTTTATTTTGCGTGTTCCTATCATGCTTGTCGCAATTTTTTAGGAACAAATCCTTGTTTTTATGAACAAACTAATGTTAAATAATAATAAATTTAATAATTATAGTAAATAAATTGAGATGTGAATGTTAAAATTTTTATTCCTTTAAATTTATGGACGCAAAGATTGTCTAGGAGGTAATTCATATATGGCCCGAATCACTCGTTTTTGCAAGGGAGGGTAGTAACTCAAATAAGGATATTCATTGTATGTAACTGTTTCAGCTTAAGAAAATAGACTTTGCATCTCTAGCTAGCGTCAGAGAGTGTGCTAAGGAAATATTGGACGAAGAACCAAAGATCCACATTCTCCTCAACAATGCTGGAGTCGGTGGGATGCCAACAAGGATCACTGATGATGGAATGGAAGTCCTGATGCAGTCAAATCATTTTGGACCATTCCTTTTTACCAACATATTGCTTGGTGAGTTGAATGCTGAAAAATTACGTTATTTTAGCATTTATATGTATTTTATTTATATTAACTGTACAGTTTATTGTTAAAAAAAATGTACAGTCTGTCAAAAGACACTCTAAATATACATATTTTTTAAGAGCGATCGTAAGTTATTATCGTATTTCTATATTTTTGTTGTTTTTTGGGATTATCCGTGTTGTGTTTTTTCTCCTCTCTCCGACGTTTCGGCCACCGTTGCAGGCGCCATCTTCAGGGTGAAGTATATGTGATGTAAAATGTGATGAGTTTATGTACTTGGAATTTGTACCGTGTCGCAGTCGGCAGTAGGTATTTTGGTGTGTTTATGTATTCGGAATTTGTACCGTGACGCAGTCGGCAGTAGGTATTTTGGTGTTTGCGTGTATACTGGAAACCATGTGTTTTTGAGTTTAAGTCCGTCATCTCTGTTAACGTTGTTTGGATGTTTGTGTATTTCGATCGCTCTCTTTAATTAGGCGTGTGTTGTAGTTTCTTTGGTTTGTGTAGTATTTTAGGTTCAAAGGCGAAAAAGTGTCCTGTCTCAATAAAATGTTCGGCTATTGCTGACTTGTCAGGGTGTCCAAGTTTACACGCTCTTTTATGTTCGTCAACGCGTTTCTCCCAAAAATCCCAAAATCCCAAAAAACAACAAATATAGAAATAACAACGACCGTGAAAATCTACGCACATATTATCGTATGTTTGCACACAAAAAATGGCTAATAATATCCATATGTTATTGCTTAGCTTGGAGGCAGTTTGTGGAATCCATGATGATGATTATATAAATATGTAGGTAGTGGATAATCCTTCGCATCGGTCTTGAAATGACTGCCCGGCGCCGGCGCGGCGGTGATAACCATCATCCTTTTTATAAGAAGGGAGAAATAGCCTAGAACATTCCGGAAAAGGTACATCGAAATTTTTAGTAGTTTCCGCGCTAATCTAGGGCTTCCACAAAGCTACTCTTTTACATACTGGTACCATCTAGATGCTTCTTTATAATTTTAACATTTCCGGTTCTTATTGCAATAGTCTATAATAAAATTGTTATTTTCATTCCAGGAAGAATGAAGGAATCAGCTCCAAGCAGAATAGTAAATGTATCTTCTGTAGCCCACAAGTTCGCGAAATTGAGCCTTGACCGGCTCGATATGAAGCACATTAGCGGGCAATCAACCATTATTTATTCTAATTCTAAACTTGCTAACATCTACTTCACAATAGAACTGGCCGATAAATTAAATGGAACAGGTAAGCATAAACTATGCATAAATACGGTTAAAAAGCGTTCAATTTTTCATGCACCCAATCCTAAGGGTTGCATTTTAGTTGGCAATAGATAGTTGGTAGGTTGCATATTAGTTGGCAATAGATAATTGGTAGGTTGCATATTAGTTGGCAATAGATAATTGGTAGGTTGCATATTAGTTGGCAATAGATAATTGGTAGGTTGCATATTAGTTGGCAATAGATAATTGGTAGGTTGCACATTAGTTGGCAATAGATGATTGGTAGGTTGCATATTAGTTGGCAATAGATAATTGGTAGGTAGGTACTCTTATTAAGAGCATTCTCTGTCACGTGACCCGCATCCGTTCCGCCATACAATCGTCTATTTATACTCTATTTTATATCTGGAATTTAGCACTCTATCGACTTATTTTAATTTGTATCTATTTATTAACTCATAAAATTTAAAAATAAGTAAAACTTTGCAAACACGCTTCCTGTCGATATCTGAAATTTATGAAAAAATCGTTGCACTAGTGCTAAATTCCAGGGAGAAAATGTAGGACTACGATCGTATGGAGAAGCGGCTGAGGTCCCGTGTAGGGTGCCCTACCACGGGACCTCAGCCGCTATACACGGAGTAATAAAACTCGTAGTACAACCCGAAAACTGAAAAAAAATATTTTTAACTTGCTTGCATTTTTTATATACATATATTTTGTAACTTTTTACAACTTGTTTTTAAACAAATATATTCATCTCACTTCCCAGATGTATTATTTTAATGCAATGTAAATGCCCATCGGGCGTATATGTGCAGATAAATAAATAAATCTACATCATATTTTAAGTCGAATGTGTAATATGACTTTTTATTGCACAAATTCGAATTAAAATGCGGTTTTTTATTTTTTATTTATGGATACTGCTAATTTGACTAAATATATTTGATAACTGATGATCTTGCCAAAATTTATCGTAAAAAAAATTAACTCACTCAATTTTCTCGAAAACTATGGGACAAATAAATAAAAAAAAAAACATGAAATCGACTCCATATATGACGTAGATTCACTTGTTTCCCGCTTATACATCGAGTTTTGTTCCACCATGTACAGAACTGGCCGATTAATTAAAGAATACTACTATAAAAATACTATAAATATCGTTTAAAAAAAATAATTAGAGGTAGGGATATGTTCATTGTGAACTTTCTTTTCTAGGAGTGACAGCCAACAGTCTACACCCAGGATATGTCTTAACGGATGTAATCAGAGAAGCGCCTTCTATTACCAAATTCCTGTTCAATACAATCGGGAAGATTTATGCTAAGGTTTAATATTATAATATTTCCCTACTGCTAAGGTACATCTCCTCAAAGGTAATAATGGTATTATGTCAGCTTCCTATGGGAAAAACAATTAAGGTGACCAAGAAAACGGTAGGATCAAAATGCCGTAGTGAATATTTTCAATATAATGAACTGATATTCTTGAGCATTTTCATATTTTAGTTACTGAATGGCAGAATTGATACACCATCGCTGCTGACACAAGGGAGCTTTAGTATTCTGGACCGTAAGTTGAAGAATATTAACGTGCTGTTCTTTGATCAGCGCAAAACAAACTTTGACTCGTTTATGTCGCATTGTAAACTCAAGGCAGGATCTGGACTTTTTCTAAGTCTATCAAGATTCAAACATAGATAGATACTACATTGATTCTAAATGTGGAATAAAATAAGAATAATAAAAATTAATCATATGTAATGTAATTCGCAGACAAGCCCCGGCAAAAAAATAGTAATCTGTTGGGGCAAGGTCCTGAGAGTACCGTGGATGTCTTAGACATTCCAATTGAAGCTCTCCTAATTTGGTAGCCGTCTGTTGTGCAGTGTGTGGTCTAGCGTTATCATGAAGCAGCAGTGGCCTAGAGCGATTAACCAGCCTCGGTTGTTTAGCAGCTAGCTTTTCCATCATGGTTTGCAGTTGCTGACAATAGACATCTGCCGTAATCGTCTGGCCAGATTTAAGAAAGCTGTAGTGAACGACACCAGCACTAGTCCACCAAACGCTCACAAGTAACTTTTTTGGAGTCAATTTTCGCTTGGGGCATGGTTTGGCTGGTTTGGCAGGGTTCAGCCATTGCGATGAGCGCTTCCGATTATCATACAGGATCCACTTTTTATCACAGGTAATGATTCGATTCAAAATCCCTTCATTATTGTGCCAGTTGAGTAATGCAACGCAGCAGTCAACGCGCGTTTGTTGATTTGCTTCACTCAATTCGTGAGGTACCCACCTTTCAAGCTTTTTCACCTTCCCAATTTGCTTCAAGTGGGTTATAACAGTTTTATCACTAACACCGCAGCCTGCAGCTAACTCGGACGTGGTTTGCGATGGATCCGCTTCCACAATAGCCTTCAATTCTTCATTATCAACTTTGGTCTCTGGCCGTCCACGGGGCTTGTTCTGCAGGTCGAAATTTCCAGAACGAAAACGTTGGAACCAAAAACGCGCTGTGTTTTCTTTTGCGGCACCGTCGCCATACACATCATTAATCCTTCGAGCCGTTTCTGCAGCACTGGTGCCACGGTGGAACTCGTACACGTTAATAACGCGATATTTCAAGTTTTCCATTTTGTAAACTTAGTGACGCAAAGAAAAAAACAACTGAGGAAAAAGCAAATGAATTTAAATTTTCGAAACATAAACACTTGAGTAAATAGCTGTATAAATTTGAATTTGGAATTCCTAACCAAAGAGAAGATATTTGAGATCAAAGTTGCCAGTACGGCAAAACGCCAATTTCATATGTAAGGACCTAATATAAATACAATAAAACTGTCATAACAATGAATGAACTTAAATCCATCCAATGTTTTATTATCAAAAAGAAAACATCGCAAAAACTAATGAAAATCTACAAAATTATCAATTCTTATTACTATTGTAATTAACTTTTAAAATTGAAAATTGCTACTTCTACTGTTAAATAATAAATACGTAGTAAATCGCTAGTAATTATTATTCCTAGACGTAGTTTTGTTAAAAATGTAAATTGCGTATTTGCTTTTTGCATTCATTGCAAACGTTTTTTGCATTCAATTTTATTTATTCCCGACGTTATGACAACAGACAGTACAATTAACCCTTTACATCTTCAGAACTATATTGATACCAGAAAATTATTATTTATTACTTATACAGAATGCCTAAAAACGAGACCTAATCTAGTTTGCTAGGGACATGGACAGGAAGAAAGCAGCTAAACCATGGGAACTCAGTGTACGAGCTGTCTGCCTGTCAGTCAAACTACAAGGCAGCAATACTACAATATTACAATTTATTTCCAGAATGCCTGGGAAGGAGCCCAAACCCAGATCTTCCTGTGTGTATCACGCGCTGTGGAGAATGTAACAGGAGAGTACTTCTCTGACTGCAAGTCTGTTGCTACATCTAGAGCTGCTAGAGACAGGAAGAAGTCAGCTAAACTATGGGAACTCAGTGAACAAGCCGTCAAATTACAAACTAGTGAAAAACATTATAAAAATAAATAATTGTGATTAATATTTCTATCTTGGATTCAGTTTATTAATGACATTTGGTATACTTAATTAAATGATTTAGCTGTAAATGGGATCAGAAATTTGTTTTGGTTTTACTAAAAAATATTTTCACCGATTTTTCCGAAGAAGAAAAATATTAAAAGCACTTAAGAAAGAAAAAAAGAAAATAATCTTCAACGGTTTATGCGTTTTGTGGTTTCAAGACTTTGTTATCTAGGCATTTTAATTATATTTATTTACACGTAATAGTATAATACCTAAGAATTTTAGTACATAAGTTAATTACCTTACTTAAAACTTTGCATAAGTTCAGGAAAAAAAGTTTATTTGAAATAAAAATCAGCTGCAATAACACAGCTTTCATTATTTATAGTAATACGCCATTTTACAATAGTGTATTTTATTTAACTCAACTGCGCAGCAAACGATTTTTTCTTAAGAGCAATCCTTATTTTTTCAGCTCACTGAAAAAATAAGGATTGCTCTTTACTTTGCTTGTTCTAAATCTTTTTAAAAAATCTAAAAAAAGGTTTAAAATTGAGAAGAAAATAAACATTACAATAAACGTTACAGGTAATAGGGCTACGGGACCATTTTTTTTAGATAGTATTTTTACCCTTAGGTAAAATTAACGTACTTATACGGAATTTTTTATCATGAATTAATTTTTTAAATATCGTAATCGCAATTTCCCGCCAAAGACAGGTAGAAAAAAATTGAACTAGGTATACCATGATAGTTTTATTGGAACAAAAACAACAGATTTGGAAGATTTAAAAGTTACATCTGAAATGTTCAATTATGCTATTTTATTTCAAATGTTTATTTTTAAAAACCTTAAACCTTATACATGGTGTAATATAACTCGTAGTACAACCCGAAAACTGGTGAATCCATATTATATTTTGAGTCGAACGTATATTATGACTTTTGATCACGCCTGTGCTTAAAAAAAAATCTTTTTTTTCTCACAAAAGTTTTCATGGTATTTTACTTTGTTTTCTTTATGGATAGCATTAATTTGACTACATAAATGATATTTGATAACAATTTGAAAAAGAAAAAAAATCTAATCTGCTTCTTACTTAATTTTCTCGAAAACTAAAGGTCAAATAAAAAAAAATCTACAAAATCGACTCCAATATGATGTAGAATAAATGGTTCTTCCGCTAGTACATCCAGTTTCGTTACACGGTGTATAGATACAGTACAGGTATATATTAAAACACATTTTCAATGTTATTCAAAATACTTAGGTAATTAATTTTTTACAAATAAAAAAAAAATTCATTCGATCAATTTCCTGTTAAATAATAATGAGTAATATTTCAAACCATAACATATTACTATACTCAACAGCACGAAGGTAGGTCGAGAATCATTCACGTGATTCTACTGGTTTTCTGTGTTTGAGTGTTTTAAAAAGTTTTTAAAATTTTAAAATGTTTATTGTATTACATTTAGTAACACTGTTGTTTATCATGAAAGTGTACAATTTAGTTACGATGACAATGTACCATGGAAAAGAGAAAATTGATGGAAAAACTGTGGTTATCACAGGAGCTAATTCGGGTAATTTTCATATCTTGACTATTTTAACCGCTTATTTAGTGTTTTTTTCGTAAAAAATCCCTAGCCTTCTGGCTACTAATTTAAACTACCAAATGTTTCAAAAAGTTTTTTATTTTATAAAATATATAAAATGGTAAAATCACGTTTGTTTTTTTTTACAAATATTAAAATTGATTAGGTTTTCGTGAACGGGTATTTTTCAACAATTTTCTTTCGAAAATTATGAATAAAAAACATTGTTATACTACATCCATATTGATTTAATATTAATATAAATATTTATATGTGATATTTCCCTATTACCACAAATTAACAGTGTAATGCGTCATTGCTTTTTTGTGAAGTGGTTCATTTTTTGTTGCACGTGTTATGTATGTGCCTTTTTATAATCGATCGCCTTCCAGTCAACGAACCAAACAACAAAGAAGTTAGTAGGTATTTTATTTACTAGTAAAAAGACACAATGATAATTTTTTACTACAAGTTTTGTTTTCCGCGCTTAGATTTAATTAACAATTAAATTGATAGAGTAAAGTTATGCAAGTTAGCTCAAAAGAGGAAATATATATGAATAATCTCAGGGAATTAACAAGATTATATAATATCAATATTGATTTGTGTGGAGAGGGGTTGATTAATCAAATAATAGCATTTCAGCAGATGATGTTTTACACTTAAAGGTATTTCTCAAGTAATAGAAATCCTAAAATGTTTGCGTGGGAAGATTGAATTTACTTATAATAGATTTAAGAAACACCAAATATGAAAAGATTATGTAATAAATTGACTGTTTGAATCGGTCTTCGATTGATCTAAGTGACGTAAGTAAATCTGTATTACGCCCATAACGCCTGCATCACACCTGTTCTCCTCTATGGCTGAGAATCGTTGCACCTAACCAGGGCTCAACACAGCAGACTTCTGAGATCTGAGAAAACGTGTCTTAGAAGAATATTAGGTGTGCGTCAGATCTGCGGGACGTGGATTTCACTTGGGAGGATGTACGGGAGCTGGCGGCAGATCTCTTGGACTGGAGGCAGTTTGTGGAATCCATGTGCTCCACAAAGGGAGCGGATGTGGTGTGATGATGATGATGATAAAGTAAAACTAGCCACCAATAGTACGATTGATTTGCACAGGCCCAAAAGTATAAAACACCTTTAAAGTAAGGGTGTTCCTACAATAAATCTAGGTAGGTACTAAAATGTGTTGCGCATTAGGTACCTACACACAATACACGCATTTCATTGTACATAGTTAAAATAATAGGCATAATTTGTATTATTCTCACGTGTTGACATTGCTTTATATGTTTTCTGAAAAATGTCATATAGTTAAATTGACAATTATTTTTAAAAATGAGTTAAAACAAAACCCATCAATTAATAGTAAGATAGATTGAGTGGTTTTCAATCACAAACAAAGCAAATTAATTTTATGATTTTAGGTATTGGAGAAGAAACAGTAAGAGACTTGGTGAAAAGAGGCGCTCGAGTGGTAATGCTTTGCAAAGATTCGAACGAGGGGGAAGCGGTAAAAAAATCCCTCGTCTTTGAAACAGGAAGTACAAACATATCTGTAAGCAAAAAATTTAAAATGTTGTTTACTGTTCTGACTATAAATAACAATAATTCATGCCTAGGTAAAGGTCACTAATAATATATCCACATGTAGATACGGATCGGTTCGAGGTCGATATCGACCTTGTACCGACGCACAGTGAATTATTTTCGATTCTAGCTTAACTTTATTATTTTTTTTATTTTATTTACCTTTCAATATGGTGTATATTTTAGGAATGTAAATAAGTTTTAATTTTCAAAGTATTTTTAACCCTTTATAATTGTAAAATGGCAATTTTATTTTTTTTATTTTTTTTATATAAAAAGAAATCTATGCAATCTTATGACATTTGCACATATTTCAATTCGTAAACACTGTTTTCAATAAAGCCTAAGCGGCTTTATTTATCGCATAATACTAGATAGTACCTGATAGATATTACATTTTTAATCCAAATGTATTTTATGATATTATAGACATAGTATTTATAAGATAAGTTACTTCTTCTAAAAGTATTTGACCACAAATTAACTCACTGAAATTGTCATTACTATCGTCATTAAATGTGTTTTGGAAAAAACTGTTTTCATGAAGCTGTGGAGATGTTCCTGGATTTTTAAGTAATTTCAGAGCATCAGAAAGGAATAGCTTTATTCTTTCTTGGTCAAAGAATTTGTTCACTGGAAATTACTGGATCTGATGAAACTAAAAATCTATTTATAATGTCTCTATTTGTACTAACTCTAGTCACTGACTCTTGAGTTTCATCAGATAACTGCCCAAGAGGCAAAATACTCACATGGATTATTTCTTTTGCATAGTATAAAATTTTGAGCATACAATTTTAAGACAAGGTCTCTAAAGTGATGCGGAGATGGTAAATTAAATCAATGTTTATTCCTGTGATATCAGTGTTATGGTTGTTTTTCTAAAAAATTGTCTAAAAACATCATTTTTATCTTCAGTAGTTATAGCTTGCTATTTTTAATGTTTAATTTACATAAAATATCAACTAGGCTTCCAAATAATCGGATCCATGAATGCAGAGGAAGCATACCAAATGCAAACAGTTGGCTAATATTTCTGTAACTCTTATTCATGGTTCATCAATTTTTGGAGGGGTTCCACAAATTTAGTATTTTTGGGGCAGAATCTTTTAAATAAACAATTTTTCAAATGATTTTACGAAAATGAATAAGAACATTAAAAAAAAGTACTTGTGTGTAAAGTTCCTATTATGGTTATTGATAAAAAAAATTATTTCGTTTGATTTACTTGATCAAAAATTCACTATACGTCCTTCCGCGAGGAGTTCTCAATTTAAATGAAAAAAATTATTCTTGAGGTCACTTTACAACGTTGCACTTTGCGACGTTGCACAACTTCGCACAGTGTTGCTACCTATAAAATTTATTTGGCATTTTATTTATTGGCTATTTAAATACTGAGTCTAATTCAAATTACGTCCTTTTAAGAAACTTTGAAAAAACAATAAAGTAAATCGAAAATAATTCACTGTGCGACGTAAAACCCATCTCAATCGTCGATACAAAGTGGATTAACGCTTTTTAATTTTATTTTTTTTTTATTATTCATTTCATTTATTCAGTTTGGAAGAACATTATAGGTAACCAATTACATTACATTACATTTATTTATTTATTTATTTACGGAAAAATCCATTTTAAATACATAGTTTAAGCATAATAGGGATAACAAGCAGTAAAAATAAGTGACAGAACATTAAATTGGTGAAGCTTAGACAGTTAGATAAAATTTGGACACACTCAAGACAGGATCGGGTCTACTTCAGTGAATGTTTCAATCTTGATAGACTTACACCGAAGAAGTCCAGATCCCGTCTTGAGTTTCCGGACAATGGGGCATGAAAACCATAGTTAGTTTTGTGGTGACTAAGGAACAGCACGTCATTATTTCTCAACCTACGGACTGGAATACAGAAAGTCACTTGAGTCAGTAAAGATGGTGCATCTATCATGTCATTTAGAAATTTAAATATGAAAATGGAATCAATGTTAGATCTACGCTTTTGAAGACTAGAGATTCTCAACATTGACTCCATATCTTCATAGGTGTAATCAAGTAATCATCTCATATTACATATTACAAAATTATATGATTCCCAAAGCGATAAAAAACACAGCAACATAATATAATAAATAAAAAAAAAAAGATACATTTTATTTGAGCCACCGTTCGATAGCCCTTGTAAACTTTCGTGTCTTTTGTATGTTCCTTAGTTCGAGCGGTAATTCATTGTAAAGTTTTATCCCACTATAGTAGTGGTACCTTTGTCGTGATGTGCATCTCATCTTTAGAACTGTGAACAATTTGTTAGTGATGGCTTTATTATGTGGTGTGAGTGGGATGCAAGTTCCTGTGAATGTCTGTTCTTATGTATGTGCGTTAGTACTGTCTTTTAGAATAATTGTGTAATGTTAAGGACTGGAAATTCAGCAAAGGGTAGAGTCGTTGGATATCTATATGTTTTTTAAGTGATGATTTTGTGGCGGAAGAAATGACGTCACGCGGGCGACGCGAGACGAACGAACGAGCCGAGCTACACCGAACACGCTCGGACAATAGGAGAGATATTTTGACCTTCTGCGTGACCACTCGTCGATTTGGCGCAGATTTCTTCCCGCCAACTAAATCCATAAATTCAAAATGATTTTTGTGCTTTTATAATGCGATCTAAGCTGCTCCCTAGCTAATTATGCCATAAGAAAATATAGATTGGCATAAAGCGTAGTACATGCTCTTTAATGTAGGTTTGTCCACAATATTTCGTATCTGCAAGAAGAAGTAAAAGAGTTATCTGGTTCTATTAGTAACAAGATTATCTTATATCTTACTTATATCATACTTTTATATTACTAAAATTATTACTCTATCGCTCTCGTATCGTGGAATGTTTTTAAAGAGTTTCGTTTTTAACATCTAGGTAAAACAAATAGATTTTGAGTCGCTGGAAAATGTTAGAAAATGTGCTTACGAGATTCTGAAAGAGGAGGAAAGAATAGATATTCTTGTCAACAATGCTGGTGTATGTGGTATGCCCACGAGAACCACTGAAGATGGATTGGAAGTTACAATGCAGACTAACTATTTTGGCCCGTTTTTATTGACTAACATTTTACTAGGTAAGTGAAGATCTAAATGTCAATTTAGTTTACTTATGAGCATAATCGATAATATTGCTAATTAAATTATTAGAAATTGATTATCTCTGCCTATGCACCATTGGATGCGGATAAGGGAAAGAAGTAGCAGTACCTAGTATCTCTACCAACTCGCCGTTCTTAATTAGGTTATTCGAATATTTATGACTTATTTTGTCAATTGATAATGGATTGAAACCGATTATTTCTGGTTATAGCCGCTTTACATGGGGCATTCAAATTGTCCCGTATAATACACAAACTGGATGGAATATTAATACTAGTATATTAGTAACTTGCGGCCGCCTTCCCATACAAACGAATTCCTCGATTTACTCCCTGGAATTTAACATCAGAGCAATTATTTTCTCACAAATTTTAGATATCGACCAGGTGCGTGCTTGCATTGTTTTATTTTTTTAATCATTTATATATCTCCATATATATGGGATCCTTTAACAAATAAAATATTTTTTTAAAATAAGACGATGCAAACACGCATCTGGTCGATATAAAAAAATGGTGTAACAAAACTCGATGTACAAGCGGGAAACCAGTTAATTTACGTCATATTTGGAGTCGATTTTGCAAAAAAAATATTTTATTTTAACCATAGTTTTCGTTAAAATTGAGTACGAAGAAAATTTTTTATCGATAATTTTTTGCAAATTGTAATCAAATAACATTTATTTAGTCCAATTAATAATATCCATAAAGAAAACAAAATTGAAAAACCGCATTTTAATAATGATTTGTGCAATTTTACTTAATCTGCCATACTTATGAAAGCTTTTATGAGGAGAAAACAAATTTTATTTTCAAGCTCAGATTAAGTCATATGACACATTTGACTCCAAATATGATGTAGATTCACCAGTTTTCGGGTTGTACTACGAGTTTTGTTACACCGGGCATATTAATATATTCAAAAGTCGATTATCGTTGCTCGAAAAACATGGGATCTAATTCGAGTAAGAGCAAAATCTAAGCATTGAGACTAGACTATTTACATTTTTTTTACGTTACAAAAAAAATCACATGACCAAAGCATCTAAACATCAAAAATTAATTTTCCAGGTAAAATAAAAAAGTCAGCGCCGAGCAGAATAGTCAATGTTTCTTCTGCCTTCCACTGGGTGGCCAATCTAGACCTCAATAACCTTAACAAAGCCAGTAAAGTGAACGACCTTAACGTTTACTGCAACTCCAAACTAGCTGTTATACACTTCACTAAAGAACTGGCCGACAAACTGAAAGGAACAGGTAAATAAACCGGGTTGTGGTTTAGTTGTAGATTCGAGGACTCCGGATTAGAATCTCTAGGTTTGAATTCCACTCCAACACAACTATTTTCCAGTTATTTCCGACTATTTGAAAGCAGCCCAAACATTGAAATATTGAGTATATCATAAAATTCTTTACATATATTTTAATAGTAGACAAAACTACGTAACATGAACGGTACTGTACTTCTTACTAACATCAGATGACCATATATAGATGACAGATGACAGATCGATCCCACCTCCACCCGCGACTGTTATAGAGTCCTTGGGGACTCTCTGTCAGTCACGCTATTTTATGCACTGGACTTGCATAATGCATAAGCAAATTGCAGGGCCAAAGTTTCCTAGTGAAGTCAAGTCAAGAGGGCGACAGCATCGATCAAGTCAAAAGAAAATCATGATGCCGCCACCTTTACGATCCCTCTTTTTGACCACTTGTTGTCTATGGATCCGGATCACGGACTCTAAAAGATCAAGACGCAAACAAGAATACAACCCCCCCCACTTTTTTGGACGCCGAGAACCTGATGCCTTGTAAAATAGGCAAGCATGGTGGCGGCTCTCGGGAGGCATATGTAGTATATGGCCTAGCCAGCCGAAACGCCTTCCCGGATGACAGTAGATACCAAGGTTAGCTGTGTCCGTTGCCTCACATCTGTGTTTCCTTACAAAACCACCGGTACACCTAATATTCTTCTAAGACACCTATTCTCAAAACTCAGGAGTCTGCTATTTTGGGCCCTGGTTTGGTGCCATGATTCGCAGCCATGGAGGAGAACAGGTGTGATGCAGGCGTTATAAAGGCGGTTTTGATTTAACCGAGTAAACATCCGATCTCCAGGCAGCTTTCATACTGTTGAATGGGGCGGCCGCTATTCCAAGTCGCACTTCCAGTTCTTTCAAAAACTCTGCCGACTGAACAAATCGCTGAAAATTATGTATTTCGTCATTTTGTCGTAAAGGGTTGCGGCTGTTTTTGCATTAGAACCTAGATTGCAAGTCGTCCTGCAACTAAAAGGCACATAGGCTTTTGTAATTCTAGGCATTAAAAGTTGTTTTTGAGCAGATCAATATAATAATGTATAATGTTAAGAATATGATATACATATGTATTGAATTACTTTAAGATGAGTATACCAGACTAATCCCTCAACTCGTGTTGCAGCTACAAAGCGCATGGACGCTCCTACCCCTTAATAATTTACAATATGTTCCTCACTTCTCTCTCCTCTTAACTGGTATGTTCCTGTTTCTAGGAGTGACGGTAAACTGTCTACACCCAGGATTTGTTAAAACATCCTTGGCACGATACGCAAACAGAATTAAACGCCAAATGTTTGACGTCGCTGCTGCCGGATGTACGGCAAGGTAAGGAATCCATTTATAACCACATTGTTAGTGGATTTTTTATAATTTATATTGAAATTTATTTGAAAATAAACTCCATTTTGTGGCACTGAAGTTGAACTCGAGCAGTGAGTTAGTAAATATAATGCAGAGCCCTTAGCTCTATTTGGTGGGGATAAAGGAAAATTATAGAAGAACGTTAATAAACATGGAATGTCCATGACGCACATTTTAGCATACTTTTTAATATATACAGATGCATTTGCGTATTTGCGACAAGTATGTACATAGGTAAGTATGTGCACTCACAGATTAAATAAACATACAAGTGGTTTACCCAAATACAGAAATAATTCACGATTATAATACTATATTATGATTTTTTTAAATTAAGTTAAACGATTTGTGTAAAGTTACTTTTTTTTGTATAATTTGCTAGGAAAAATCCCGCTTTTAAGACTAGTATTGATAATGTGTGATATTGGCCTACTGATGAAAGGATAACAGAGTCTTTAATAATGAAACTGTTACTTGATCGAATCCAGGACTTGCTGAAGTCTTCAGGTTATGAAAGTGTTTATCCATTTTGCTGGGTGCTGTTGATTATTAATAGGATCTATTTTGAAGTTATGATTTATATTATTGCTAGATTTTCAACCAACCGTATTTAAATAATTAATAGTTGAATAAATTAGCTATTTTTTTGAGGTAGAGTACCATAATTGTTTATTTTTACTGTTTTAATGTGATTTAAAGTAGTTTTTTTCTTCCACATCTTTTTATTATCATTGGAAATTTCGTTAATTTTGTTTTCAAAACACGTTTCTTTCATTTTTTTGATAATTATTTATTATTTATGTATAAAAATACGACGTAGGTAATTCTGGTAAATTTGACTCGATTATTTATTTTTTACTATTATTTATTGAATTGAGGACAAAATTTTGCATTTATTATATTACGTATATTTATATTTTTTTTACTCGTGGTACGTATACATATACAGGTGTCCAGTAAGTAGTAGGACTAACGGAATGTTTATGATAGAGGGTTATTATGTATCCGGAACACATTTTTTTTGACCCAGGTCAAGTAATCCTGCAGATATGATTTTTTAAAAATTATTTTTTCAATTTCTCCTTTACTGCGTGCACAAAATGTATTAATTATTATTTTTTTGTTTTTACTATTCTTACTTTTTTTGTATTATTTAAAATCGTTGAAAAAACATTTGTCTTGCTAATTAATGTTTTATTCATGAGGTTATTATATGGTCAACATAAAAATTAGAAGCAAAAACATGTTCAAATTTTTTATCACAAATTTGCAATATATTATTTTAACGATGCTGGTTGTAAAAAAAATAAATAACAACCTAGTAAACTTTGTTTTAAAAACATGACAATTCACACAAATAACAAAAATTATATGGCAACAAGTTCATTTAGAAACGTGATTTTTTATTCATAAATTAATATCAGTGAGCATTTTTTCGACGGAAAGTAAAATAAAACGAGTGTTATAATTAAAATTTTACAACGCTTTTTTTTTTGACTTCAGTAAATGCTCAAAATGCTTTCACTTGCTCGTATATATAACCAGCATCTTCTAATAAAATTTCCTCTGTCTTCTTAGAGGCTGTTCATTTATTTTTTACCACTTCAGCCACATCCAAATTTTGGGATAAATTCTCCATAGAGTAGAAACTTTGGAGCAGTAATTCCCCTAGAGTTGCAGTTTCGTCATTTTTGCGTTGGTTTTGTTCACCGTGCGTTTTGGGCCTTAGAGAGCCAATTTTTATTTTACGAGTATCGTCGTACAAAACCTTCAAATATATCATTTTCCCCCTTTTTCTTGTCACTTGTACAGGTTGCGTCATGTAAAAAGAACGCTGTCGGTCAAGCTGCCAAGCTTCGCATTAAGGTGATTTATCGGTCTATTTTTGGGGCGTAACCCGCGCAAACACACCCCCTACACTTCTCGCGACCGCTTTCCCATACAAACGTATTCCTCGATTTTCTCCCTGGAATTTAACATTTATTTATTTATTTTATTGTTTTTACGCCCATAGGGCTTTTACATAGACATTTTTAAATGATTTCACAGTAGGTAGCTATTCATTACCGCCAAAGATGGCATCCTAAAATGCACTAGATTTGTGTTGAAAACATCAAAATTGTTAGTGTACTTGTTAGTGCGTGCATTCTTCGTATCGGTGAGTTAGCACTGTAATTGGTCAATGATTGGCTATAGTAAAATAGTGCATTACTACGGGTAACTCGACCAGGCACTCGTATACTAATTAAATTTGTTAGTTGACAGCAATCAAACACAGATTTTAATACTTTGAACAGAAAGAGCAAATCATTTCATATTCTTCTATTTTCTAATGTTTGTATATTCAAAAAGTTATCAACATTAAAGCAATGATTTTTTCACACATTTTAGAAATCGACCAGGTGTGTGTTTATATTGTCTTGTTGTTTTTTAATGTTGTATTTGTTGGAGATAAATTATCTTCTTAAAATACATCTTGTTCTTTCAATCATTTAATTAACTCCTTTAACAAATACACTGTTTTAAAAAAAACAAGACAGTGCAAACACGTTTCTAGTCAATATCTAAAATGGGTGAAGTTTTTTTTGCTCTAATGTTGAATTCCAGGGAGAAAATCGAGGAACATGTTTATATGGGAAGCGGCAGCAAGTCACGTGGTGAAGTATGTCCTAATAAAGTCTTAATAAATAAAATAAAAATTAAGAAATAAAATGCAGACCCCTTGGCAAGTAGCTCAGACTCCAATCTTCTTGTGTATTTCAAGATCCGTTGTGTTTTCAGACCCCTTGGCAAGGTGCTCAGACTACAATCTTCTTGTGTATTTCAAGAAAATTAGTTATGTCGTCGAATTCATACTTGCATCATAAAGCCTGTTTCGTTTGGATGGATAATGCCATGTTACCATGCATTTTTCTCCGAATCGCTGCGTCCGTTGCCTCGCTTCTGTGTTCTTTACAATAGGCCAAGTCAATAGGAGCAATAAAAAATCAATCTAAATTGCTGACCTGAAAAACGGTTATTACCTTTCTCACTCTCTTAGTTTGTGTGAATTTACAAAGATATTGTGATGGACGTGAATACTAGACGTCCACTGTTGGCAATCGTCAGAGGTGCGGGACAGAGACCTGACTTGGGAGGATGCCACGTGAAAACTGGCGGCCGATAGCTTGGCTTGGAGGTAGTTTGCGGATCCATATGCTCCACTAGCGAGCGGATAGGTGTCCGGAATTTGTGCGCGGGACATTTGGCCGAAACCACATTTCACAGACGACAGTTCGCCGACAAGACATTTCACCGACAGGCTATTTTCGACAC
>JAGVSP010002376.1:0-75954 GCA_022494985.1 Micrasema minimum | reverse complement strand
TTTTTGTATATGTTGAGAAGATATCACTATTAAAATGCGTTCATTCGCTTTCCTTAGTACACAAGCATACATTACACATCACGCTAGACGGCAGACAGTAGAAAGTTTAGTCAACATTAGGCCAACTAAGTGTACAAAAAGACAATCACCATTAGCGCAAATTGAACAGAAGATTCCAAGGGGACGGGAATATATCCTTTACACTTTACACCGCTAGGAAGAGTAGATATTCCGCGCGGATATTCCTCCTACATAACACAAGTATAATTTGATGGAACTCATGGGGGGCTTTTGTGGAACTTGCCGTGGAAAATAATCAGTCTAAAAGCGGAAGTTAGGAACAAAGGACAGAACGGGCGTCGTTCCATTACAATTA
Source organism: Micrasema minimum (assembly GCA_022494985.1). Taxonomy (NCBI): domain Eukaryota; kingdom Metazoa; phylum Arthropoda; class Insecta; order Trichoptera; family Brachycentridae; genus Micrasema; species Micrasema minimum. The sequence goes on along the minus strand of JAGVSP010002376.1, from coordinate 75,578 downwards.
TGTAGAATTCGGTACGAGTGCTAACCTGCCTTCCTGCCTGAATAATCACACTGATTATTGTCACCGTATCAATATTTCCATTTCCATATTGATTCACTTCGGAAAGAAAACAGGAAGCGATCCAAGAAGCGGAAGTGACCTTGCTAAAAGGAGCTTTTAATGTTTTGAATAACTAATTTGTTTATTTCTTGAGTTGATTGGGCGTACCAAAACGGTTATCACGTTTTCAATTTGGAAAAAACGAACTTTTCGTTTGATAAATAAAATACGGGTCAAAGCCTTCAAACATCGCAACTTTTGTATTTGAATTATTTAAATATACATTTTCACCGTGGAACAAAGCTTGACGTACAAGCGGGAAAGCGCTAAATCTAAATCATATTTTAAGTCGATTTTATAAAATAATCTTCTTTTTATTTGACATAGTCATACTATCATGAAGAAAACAAAAGCAAATACCGAATAATAGTTTTGTGCAATTTTACTTATTTTCGGTCCTTATGAAAGCTTTTACGGGATAAAAGAAATTAATGCTCAGATTTAAAAGTCATATTACACATCATCAATCATCACACATTCGACTCCAACAGTTTTCGGGTTGTACTACGAGCTTTGTTACATGTATAAGAAGTTTATTTTGTTCACCTCGCCACACTATCAAATTACTACTACTACTTTCTCTTATCCACACCCAATGGTGCATAGGGCACTGCATCGGTACACCAAGTGCAGTTTATCTTGATAATAAATGATTAAAATTACACGAATTTAAAACATTGTATGTATTATGATAGCTAACTGAGCAGTAATTCCGTATTTTACTACTATCTAAGTTTTTTGGGTAGATAATTGAAATGTTTTAATGAGATTTATCTGTTTTTTAGTGGTAACATCCGTCGTAAAGTGGTACAATTTTCATCAAGAATAGTCGACGTACTCTCGTGTATGGCGTGTGCTATATACCATAGTAAAAATATTCAGAATCGTTATTATCAACAGTTATTATCAACATTAACAAAATGTCAATACTTGCTATTTCTCACGAATTATTTTTTAAATATCCCACAGTGTGGATGATTTTGATGAATATTGTTTTTTAACCCCCTTTTACAATATATCTTTGCCTTCCCACCAGCGGGCGTCATCGCGGAGAAATAAACGCAGTTATTTGACAGATTTCGCCAAAGTGCACGCCCATTTAATTAAATCACTTCGTCGTGTGATTGACAGTCGGAGCCATTTACTCCAGGATTCCTGGTACCAGGATCCCTCACCACTCTGGAGGGTCTGCAGAAATAGCTGGTGAGACCCCGCGGATACAGAGGGATGTCCCATGGATACCCCGCGGATATTCCCGGGATGTCCCACGGATCCCGCGATGATATTGACGGATGTCCCAGGGATTCCCCGTGGAGGCTTCACATTGATATCTGCCGTGCAACGCGGGGTGCCTACAAGGGTTGGGGTAGATAGGGTATCTATCAAACTGTGTGATCTGCAACTCTTGAAAATTCGCTTCATAACAAATTTAACCCGTTTATGATTTTTTCCTATTATTTATATATTTTCTATTACATTACTAAATTTAATGATCTAAAAATCGAAATGTGGCTGGGTAGTAAATTACGAAATAGCATCAGGCATTTATTTATTAATAAATAATAATAATAACAACAAATATTTATTCCAAACCTTGAGGGGGGGAGTGCAAGCCTCTAGTGTTCATATAAGAGACAAAATAAATCAATATAAAAGAATACAACAAAATACAAAAAAAAATTGCATCTGCATAACTTCAAAATCGAGAAAAAAGAAAACAATTTACAAACGGGAAATAAAAGTAAAGAAATATTAATGAGAACTAAAAATAAAATATGAAATATGAAATCTCTTCACAGAGGTCAATGAAATGTCTATGTTTATTTTTTTTTAATGTACGAGAAGGTACAGATTATTCACTTGAAATAGTATGTTTCATTTTATATTTTCAATAATAGCTGATAAATACAATTGATTGATTGGGATATTTATTTTACTATCTAATTAAGCCCCATTTGCTTTTATGAATCATTATTATAACCTAATAAAATTAATAATTATCAACATTAAAACGGATTAAAATAAATTAGGTGAACTTTTTGGTGTTGAAATTATCGTTAATCGACGAATTACTAAATTAACTTTCAATATTTCAATCGATGCCCGTTTTTTAAAAAAAATATGTTTTAAAATGCTTCCGGTATTATTTTTTCCTAAAGCAGACAGGTTGACACTTATTGGTCCAACAATCTAATATTATATTGTAATAGATGTCTTAGTCCCCTAATCTGGTGTTACACCGACATGCGACACCCAAATAAACATTAGCATATTAATACACACGGGGACGATTCAATTTTAAAGGTCCATCAGTGGGGGAGTAGGTGAAACAGAATTACATTTCAGCACTTATTTTTTTATAATACTGATAAACTGTTCGTGCATTGTAAAACGTTTAAAAGCTAAAAGTAAAACTGAGTTTTCATTACAATTAATAATCGTTGACATAATGTAGGATATATATACTTATACATAGAGTACCAAAACTCGTAGTACAACCCGAAAACTGGTGAATCTACATTATATTTGGAGTCGAATGTGTAAGATGATTTTTTAATCTGAGCTACAAAAAAAAAAAAAATTCTCCTTTTAAAGCTTTCATAAGTACCGAAGATTAAATAAAATTCTTGTTAAAATTAAGTTTATGCTATTGTTTTCCTAAAACATAGTATTAATTTGATGGGAAAAAGTTACTAAACGAAATGACACGTGCAAAGGAAAATGTTACCAAGTGACTTAATATTACTATGTCGCTTGGTATCATTGTCCCTTTACACATTATGGCGCTTGGTAACTTTTTCCTTTCAACCGTCGATATGCATTCATTCAGTCTTACAATTTTTAAATCCTGATTCAAGGATATGGAAAAATAATAATTTATCAATTAAGTTAATGCAGTCTTCCTTGGAGCAGTCTATATAATTTTTTTTACTTAAATTTCTGTTTTCTATAAAAATTCTAGGTTTGACGTAGCATACTCGTATTTTGTGGTTGATGAGTAAAATTATTCATTTATAATTTGACATCTCAACAGAGACCAGAAGTTTGGAACGGAATATGGATATTTAGGCGTTTACTGGGCTTATGACCTGTCATTGGCTGGGTTAAGTGACCACTTGTTGTATTACAACGTTCCCTATTTCACCTAGTATTTTATATCCACATCTGCCAATTATCAGAACTTGTATATACGATATACAGTGAAATAGCGCGACGCTTCACATGTGAACACTCTCTGTTTATCCATTGAAATAATTGCTAAGCATTTTAGCAGAAACCTTTATGATTGTATTTGGACACACTCAAAATGTTGTTTATTAATTTATATTTATTCCTGTGTATTTTCTAAAAAGAGAGCAGTGTTTCAGTTGAATTTTTTGTGTTTTTTTTAATATTTTTTATCTTTGGCTTTCCCGGACGCAGTAGTGATTTTTAACATTTAATTTTAACATCTCTGGACATCCCTTGGAAGACGTGACGTCACAGGGCATGTAGCGTGTAACCCCTCGGTACGGTGGGTTGGTGCCGGACGGGGGAGGTAGGGGGTTGTAGGGGTGGCGCACGTCCGCCGATTATCTCGGAAATAATTCACACATGAGGGACTATTGGCTATTCAGGCATTTTGGTCGCGAAGTTAATGTTACACTGGCCATATTGACTGAAAATCTGTCGATACGGCCCCTCATACCGCTTTGATTTATTTTATCTGAATACGTAAAATGTGTGTTTTTACTCGAGATTATGAAGAGTATTCTTATCTTTGCGATCACTAGATCGAAAATATTTGTACATACTAGTTAGTCGATAGTTGCAGCCTTTATCGAAGATAACGAACATCCTCTTGTTTTATTGTAATAAAATTATTTACATAAAAGGTGTATGTTCTATGGTTCAATGCCTTTTATCAATTTACTATTTGTACACATGAACAACTACGCTAGCTTGTGAAACAGCATGAATATAAGTTACTTATAAATGGTGGTATATTGTGAGCTATTTTCATCTATACTAGCACAATATTTTCAACGAATCAATTTTCTCAATCGATGACAGAGAGTGTTCACATGTGAAGCGTCGCGCCATTTAACTGTATATTGGCAGATATGGATCAAATACCAGGTGAAATGGGGAATGTTGTAATTCATCAAGTGGCCACTTAACCCAGCCAATGACATGTCATAAGCCCTGTAAACGCCTAGATATCCATATTTCCTTCCAAACTTCTCGTCTCTGTTGAGATGTCAAATTGGAATTGTCGCTTATAAATTAACCTGTTAACAAACGGATGGCACAATGGCGATGTCCTATTTTAGTTCATTTTACTGCATTTACGGGGAAAAAACATGCGCTTTGTAACTCAAATATGACCTGGAGTTAAGCTTTAATCTGCCATCAAGAAAACTAACTACGAAAGAAAACTATGTACGCTATTTCAAGAAATAAAAGAAATAAAAAAAATTAAATAAGTTTTAAAAAATTTAAAATTTGGAACGACCCCCATTTGAAGAAGATTTTTTAGAATCATAAAGCATTTTCATCGGTTTAATATTTCTATCTACACAGCGGTGCATCAATAAGCATATGGCTGATAAAACCTCCCGACCTCCCCTAGGTTGGAGGGTAGATGGGGCAGCACAGCTTCCTGATCCAATCGCCGATCGAAAAATTCAAATTCCTAACAGACTGTCCCCAGTGACTTGCGCAACATTAACTGCCCGAATAATTTATGAGGAATGGCTGATGGAATTTTGATAGCCAAAAATTCGGTTTTTTCCCAATAAAGAATTGAAAAAGAATTTTTTGGTTCCGTTTTCATTTTGTGATGAAAAAAATAATAAATTTTAATACCTTTAGTTTTTACTAGTGTTTACATAAAATTTCTACACAAAAAATACAAGAATAACAGAATACGTGTTATAATAAGAGTGCAGTATAATAACGCCTTTAGTATTTCCCGTCTGTACAAATTATATGAAAAAAGGTTAATTATTATTCACTCGGTTCTCGGCGTTCTGGACGTCCACTGTGGTCAATCCGTCGTCAGTTTACGTCAGAACTACGGGACGTGGACTTGGCTAGTAAGGATGTGCAGGAACTTGTAGAATCCATAAGCTCCACATTGGCAGCGGGTATGGAATGATGATAGTGATATTTCACTTGTGTTTATTTATTGTATATTAAAACGGTTTCAAGGTTGTCTATTTTTAACGTGGGGCTTTTAATTAGCAACTTCAATATTTGTTAAGTAAGAGTTTTGACTTCAAAGTTTTTACTTTCTACCCATCATACCCTCTATTACGCTTTTCAGCAAGAGCGTATGCCGAAGGCTGCTGATATAGTCGCTAAGTTAATCATAGCTGACCCCGCGATAAATAAATTTATTATATTTATGTTGAACTTTTATTAGTGTTTACATGCTCGTATATTATTATGATGCCCAGGTTTCAGCTGAGAAAAACTTTCAGCTATAACTTTCAGCTTAGGGGTCGAGTCCTCCTAATGGGGTCGGAGCAAGCTACTGTTACACATAATAAATGTAATGAATGGATGATGTAAGAAAGCTTATGTTAGATCCTGGCACATCCTAAATTACTATATCGCACTATGTAACTGCACTTATTTAAGGGGATAATTCGCAAAAGAATTTGCAAAAAAAAAAAAAACAATGACTTTTTTCATAAATATGCAACAAGAGGTTCAAAAAATATATGATTAGAAAAGAAAGAAAAACTATGTCACAGAAGTATCTGATGTATAAGGGCATTAAAATGTATGAGGAGATTCCAGATGATATAAGAAATGAACAAAATGTAAATTTATTTAGAGTTAAATGTAAAAAATATATGTGTGAAAAATATAATATTAGTGTAGCTAAATTGAAAAATGTACAATGTTAGGATAAGAATAGTTAGGAAAAAAAATTAAGTGTAATTTACATGAAAATAATATTAGTCTATGTAAATTATATAGTACTAAATAAAGATAATTATAAAAAATACAAAAAATTTTAAAATTCAATATAATCAAAATGTGATTTTATTTCGGTACTCTATTAATAGAAATTTGTTTTTTTTTTAATTCTCGACAAAGGAAAGAGATAGAAACATATTTCTTGGACAGAAATGTGGCAGTTGGTGTGAGCTGTAACGTGGTATTCTCACTTCATTTTCGACAGATTAAGACTTTGTGCAGTCACGTATTTATGGTGCGATAATATTGTCCGCTGCATCATGAGATCCTCAAATTTCTCCATAATGTTTAAATTTTCACACCGTTATCCCCTCATAGAGATGCGAGCCCCAATTTCGAATATTCTAATCCCATGAAACCCACGAGGAGTATGGGCCGATTGATTCTCAAATCAAATATCACAACATGTCAGGCGCACGTGTCGGGCACGTGGGTGGCGCACGGCGGCCGCATGTGCGCACGCAACCGGAGCGGCTCACTTAACCAGATATCGGCTTCTGCGCAACTCTGCACTTCGCCGATTGGTGGATTAATCAACAGGGTTGCGAAAAATTGAATTGTTAATTATCTTTTCAAAATATTCGCCAGTACTTCAATATATCGTCGATGCGGTTTAAATATGGGCCATGTGACTCTAAGCGCATTCTGAGACGGTCGATAGTAACTTTTGTTTTTTAAATTAAACAGATACACCACTGAAATCACTCACTTAAAAAAATTAAAAATATAATTATGCATCCAACGTTTATTACTGTTTCGCTTATATATTACAATAGTAGGTTTATATATAATATATTATGGAGATTACAATGTTTTTTGCGGATTTTAACTATTGAATAATAAAACATTAATTGTATTTCAACTAGACAGTTTTTATTTAAATACGCACTAAAAATTTATTATCAATCTCATACCATAGTACCTATTACTAATGACTGTTTTTCAAATAACGTTTAGATGGTTATAACTTTTTTTTTTTTTTAATATTAAAATCATTAAATACCTGAAAGTTAGTAACTTACATTCTTTTGGGTAGAAAAGAGACTGAATTTTTCTTTTTGAAAAAGCTTTGTTGTAAATAACATTTACGTACGCCTACAACGTAGCCCATCGCACTGACTGTAAAACACTAGCTGAACCAGCTCTATTTTTTTTACAGTGGGCAACCCTGTTTTTATCTATAATAGTCTCGTGCAGATAATGAGTAGCACATTATCGAAATAAGTTTAACAGATTTCTATTTTAATGGATTCGTAATCGCCTGCGAAAACCTGAATAAAAAACTGGCTGTCGTCATTTTTAGTAGGGTTTTGACGTAGATGACCGTAATTGAAGGCCCTTATCTCACCCTAAATCCAGGTGAATCTAAATTCTAAATACTATTGTTCGTCTTATAGCAGTGGTCGGCAAACTTAGCCAAAGAGCCAAAGATGCAAATTTAAACGATTAACAAATAATTATTAATTAACAGTTGAATAATCGACGAGCGTGCATGAGAAGATGTAGAAGTGTGTCAAGACAGAGTGGTGTGGCGTTCTATCCTCTTTGCCTACCCCTTCGGGGAAATGGCGTGATGTACTAAATGAATATAATCATTTTTATTATTTTTATTTTCGACCCTTCGTATGAATTAACGGTAGGGTAGGTACGGTAACCAACTGGATAAAATCAACTGAAAAAGATTTCATTCATTAAGAAGAAATAATTTGATGGTATAGTATCCAAAGAACACAATTTTATTATTTTTTTTCAATAGAAAAATTTTGTTTACAAACATAAAAATACATAAAATCACATATACCAATATAGAAATTAAATTAACAAAAATTCCACCAAGGCACAGCCTGTTTGTGGATATACTGTGAATGTCCAATGTGAATGTGTTCACATTGAAGCACTCCTTTCATGCATGCAGCATGCACGAGGCAAAAGAGAAAAAGATAATCGAAAAAATATAAGATATTATTTTGATTTTACAAGAAGAAGAAGAAGGAAATAATTATAAAATATAAAATAAAAAATAACGGAGATATATGGTTATGTTATGATATGGGTCTTTATAGTAATAATGAGTTCTACCTACTTAATGCGAAGAATATTCTATGCATCGACTTCTCAGTTTGCTTGAACAAATAGCTTTTCAAGAAAGCCTGTAGATATATGTGCCAAAGCCACACTCAAGAGGTCAAAGAGCCGCACTTTACCGACTTCTGTCTTATACTAAAGCCCATATTATAGGTGTCATTAAAATTGGAAAAATATATTTCCAAAGAAATGCCTATCCCAAAACCTGATCAATGACGCTCAATAAATTAACAGTCAACATGGTAACACTGACGTCATAAGCACCGAGCAATTAATTTTTCATACTTCATGAACGCCTAATCCCGCGTCGCAATAGATTACGCTCCAGGGGCGCCCAACGGCCGGGGCAGGGGCTGCCGGGGGCCCCGAGGCCACGTGGCGGACCACCCCACCCCCGACCGATGTTGGTCAAATAAGCGCGTATGGCGACCCCGCCCACGCAGTTTTTTACCCCTGATTTGTGAGCTCCATATAATAAATTAAAATGTTCGGAAATCAGAAGAGATAAAACGAGTTTTATTTTTGAGTTTTTATTATTGCATTAATTTTATTGAAATGGAAATCTATGCAATCGTGATGACCACTGGGCCACCACCCGGCACTTTTTGTTTCACGATTTATGATACATAATTACATCAAAATTGTATCAATCACAACAATTCCGTTTGTCAGCGATACAGTGAATCAGTTTATTAAATAAAATTTAGCAGCAACGTTCTTCTTCTTCTCTCACCACGTTCGCTCCTGTGTGGAGCATTTGGTCATCACTAGATCCCTCCAGGAGACCCTATCGCCAGCCAGCTCTCTCGCCTCCTACCACGTCAGACCCGCATCCATAAGCTCCGCCGAGTACATCCGGAAGATGGTCGGCGGGATCCTGCAGGCTTAAAGAAGAGGCAGATCTGGTTGAGACTAGTAACGTTCATCAACTTTTAAGCAGTGAATAATCATACAACTCAAATATCGCAAAAAGGTCCTATGAACAGACGGGATTCAGCGCCGAGCGAAGCTATAACGAAGGTATCTAATATTCCCATGATTTTCCGTTAATGAAATTGAATATTCAAATGAAATTCGCACGTCAATCTCACTCCGAAGTTAATAGTTTTAAAATGTCAACGTGCGCATTGATTTAATGCCTCCCCTAACGTTCATCCCCAACTAGAAGGGTGAGCAATGCACCCCCCAGTCAGCCACGCGGCCGTTTTAATTTGCGGGCGCGGCTCACATCACCGCAACATTTCGCTTCTAATTTCATCATCAGAACCTTTGGTTTCGCACTCCAGATCCGAAGGTCGAGGGTTGAGACAGGCCCTTACACCAAGTGGAATGCGACGGTTGAAGATTCAAGTCGAGGATATTAAAATGCAGTGTGACTCATGGTGAAAAAACTTTCACTTTTGGTTGCATATGGCTTTAAGTGCTTTTTTAGAAGAAGGAATGAAGGCACTACCACGGTGTAATAATATGTAGGTATTTAGAAATTTTAAAAAATGTGAATAAACAACATAGTGTAAAAAATTGTAAATAAACAACATAGTGTAAAAAGTTGTGAATAAACAACATAGTGTTAAAAGTGTGAATAAACAAATAAACAACATAGTGTAAAAAATGAGTAATAGACGAACAGTGGTGGAAAATGAGATAAGTTAGACAAATAGTTGAAGCTATTATTGAAGATGTATGAATGTAAAAGAAGCGTAGGAAGTGTGTCAGGACAGAGTAGTATGGCGTTCTATTCTCTCTGTCTATGGTTAGTTAGTTAGTTAGTTTATTAGAAGCAAAGTTAGAAAACTCTGTTACCACTAAAGGTTCATTATCGCCTTGAACTAATTTGCATAGAAATGCATGATACGGGATACATAGGGCAGAAGACAATGCAAATCAGTTTTAGGCGATTATGACCCCTAGTGAAAACGAAGATTCTAGCTAGAATATAATATTTTGGTAATATTAAAACTTTGCCCCTCAATTATTTCAGTTTATTTCAATAGTAGAGCAAACAGCAAGATTTTTACTAAACTTTTTATTTAAAATTCACTCTTTGTAAACGAAAACTTACGTTATCTAAATAAGTTTTCGTTTTAAGTTCAGTTTCGTATTTTACATACATATATACAGTATACATATACAGGTTACATACGTTAGGTACATAATATGTGAATTTTTCTGCAACAGTTGTGAGTAACTAAAAGCTGTGAATATTATAAAACGGTCCCCGAAATCAGCCCTAAATACGAATACTCTTTGATTGTTTTCTAATTCTTGTTAATAATATATTGTGTGATGTTTCTTTCATATTAAACTCAGTAGATATTTGTGAACGAAGAATGGAATAATATTGTTAATTACAATCATTTCACCCTCAACAGGGATCGTAAATAAATGCAGAATCATCGTGACAGCACATCTGATAAAAATATCGATTACAAGTGTAACCAGTCTAACTGTAATAAATTACAATGAAAATACTATGGTAATCAACATTGGTTTATATAAATTAGTAGGTAGGTAATTGTATTTTAGATTTTCGATAAAAATAGTTTTTAGAAAGGATCAATATGTTATATCCTAAGAAGTTTTGAATAATACATTATTATTTAGTAGAGGAAAAATAATGTTTTAGATTGCACCTCTTAGTTTTTGTACAATAGTGTTGCTATTTTACTAAGTATTTTTCGAGGTTTCACACATTTGTAACATTTTATGTGAAAACATTTCAATACATATATTAGATTAACCCCCATCGGAAATCGAAACCGCGACATGCTTTCTAGCCCAATGCGCTACCACTATACCATAAGGTGGACACCCCTAACCTACCTACACTGCCTGAAATTAACAGTTTTTCCAGGCAGTTTCTGTTTCTCACAACGTGCCCAAGATTGGTGGCTATCACATTTATTTCAAAGAGAACTGTAAAAATATTATGTTCCAATTGAATTTCGCAGTAAAAAAAAGACAACTAGGTATATCTTTCACTATTTAATACATTTTAATCATTCTGTTTCCCTCTAACAAGCTGAGATTGAGTAAATTAATTCAATCTTTTTAGGACTAAGACATGACGGGAACGGAAGAAAATAGCCTTTCTATGTAAAATAAACAAAGTTGGCTTATTATTTGATACGAGTACATAGTGTCAATTATACACCCATTTCTGTATTGTGAAATAATACACTTGCGTGATATGAGTAAGATTACAAGCATTTTATTCGATACACAACCATTTGTAATTACTCAGCTAAAAATCGATTTTGTCAAAGTAAATAGCGGGGTGAAAAATAATCCATCATGCCGACCTTCGCTTCGTTTTATTCGAGTTTTAATCCGAGTGTTTTTTGGTTAGGTCGATGGTAAGCGATTCGCCACGGACTGCGGTACTGTGGCGCTGTTTGGGGTGAACTTTTTTTTGTTGTTTATCAAATATTGTTGTTCACGCCATCTCAGAAAGCCCGATTATTGTACTGAACTACTGAAGGACCATGAAATGCTCAAACCATCAAGCCCAAAATTTGGCAAGCTAAGATAAATGCATTTGAATTTTATAAAGAGATTAAGCAGGAATTAAGATATTATTGATATCCCAACAGAGACAGAGAAACTCTGGAAACGAATGTGGGTTATCTAGGCGTTTTACAGGGCTTATGACCTGTCATTGGCTGGGTTAAGTGGCCACTTGATGTATTACAACATTCCCCATTCCGCCCATCATCTGATATATGACAAATTTTTTTAACTACTATATATATTGAAATCGTCTTCGCCATTCCGTTTTTACAGAATTTTCTATGCTGGTGTCATCTGTTGAGAAGATTGCAAACCGTTTTTTTGTGGCAATCATCTTTTTATTAGTGTAGGTAAGGCCCTACCGGGCTTTATTACTTACTCTAGAAGACGCCTGAAGATGTCTCTCCATTTTTTTATTATTTTGCTTTATATTTTTCAACCAGTAAATCTTTTTGAACAACCCAGCCAATGACAGGCCATAAGCCCTGTAAAATGCCTAGATAACCCACATTCGTTTCCAGAGTTTCTCTGTCTCTATTGGGATATCAATAATATCTGATATCAGCCCAGCATGGGTATAATCCAGTAATTTGTCTACAAGTATTTGTATTCATTTCAAAAATGTTGTTTAAAAGGAATTAAGATCCCTAAAATATGTTTTCAGCATTATGATGAAACTAAAGATGTAATTCCTTGCCTTTTCTTTTTCATTTCAACACTGCAGAAGGCTCGAGTTCTTAGGATTATTATATGGCTTATACACCCAGGCATGAGAGAAGTCACCGTTTCACCGTGAATCGAACCTCCGTATCGTGAGTCAAGCGTCTCAGTCATTACGTCACGGGGGCTGCCAACAAAAATACGGAGAAAATTCTAAAATTATCGTTTGGAAATAAAAATATAATATTAATGTTGTATTTCTACGTTAAATACCATATATGCTCATTATAATTCTAACAAGGTAATTTTGCGGCCTCCGTAGCTTAATGGTTTAGACGCTGGACTCACGACACGGCGGTTCCGGGTTCGATTCCCGGTGAGAACACAAAAATTAAAAGTGATATTTCTCAAGCCTGGGTGTTTATGACGTTGTTCCCCCTGTAATTGGGCCTCCTGTCCTGTTGAGGTGGTTAAACAAATAAAAATAAAACATAGTGTTTCCAACTTACTTTGTCGCCTGGTCACCCTACCTTCATCCCTTCCATCGGTGGCTGCAAAGAGATCATGAATATTTAGAGCGTTGTTATGACGTGTCATACTGCGCTATTACTGTGGATATTATCCAAGTAAAAAATAATAAACACCGCTTGCATTTTCCACGCATAGGGAATAAGACTGTCTGTTGACGTCACACTGCCAATGTGTACCCTCTTCAAAAGGGGTACTTTTTTAATATAGCGTTTTTGCTGCAGCAATAATGACAAGTATTATGCATATCATACGACTGGATAGAATAAGTAATTAAATATTAAAAGAATAGTAATAGCTATGGTTTCCGTTTATTAATGTTAACAAATAGAAAACGCAAGATTTGCTTCGGAGTTATTTATTTTTTTTAAATTCAATGACGAGCGTTAAACTGGTTAAGGTTTTTATTATTACACTTTGCGAAATGGAACATAAAGCTAATAAATAATTGCTTTTCACTACAGTGAAATGGCGCGAGGCTTAACAATATTCCTTTTCAAACTTCTTGTCTGTTGAGATTTCAGTAAAATAAAATAAATAAAAAAGTACAGGTATCAAATCCTGAGCGTTATGGGAAATGTTTTAATACATCACTACCATTACAACTACTCTTCCTTATCCGCACCCAATGGTGCATAGGGCACTGCATTGGTACACAAAGAGCAGTGAATCTTGATCATTTGTTACATGAAGGCAAGATGATCAGTCCCACGATTCAGCGCCAGTCCAATACATACATACATCAAGTGGCCTGAAAATGTTTTGATAACCATATTCCCTTTCATACTTCTCGTCTCTGTTGAGATCTACATAAATTTTAATGTTTACATATAAATATGATCTTTATATCAAGGAGCTATTAAAACCTTTTTATAATAAGTTATGCAAAATTACCACTATTATCAAAATATTCTTGCTATTAGAAATTCAGTCAGCAACAGAAAGTCAAAACATTCCACGAAATAAAATCAAACCATTCGCAATCGGAATTTCTGGTTGTAATTTATTTGTCATCCGAAAATTCCGCATTTTTCATTGCGGCCAGTGGCGTAGGGGGAAGATGATAAAAAAACAAACTGCGGGAAAAACAAACATTTTTGCGAGAGTAATTCATACAGCCAGCGACCCGCGGCGGTGGCGGCGACCAGCTCAAATGTAGCGAGAAATGGGGGGCCATGAAATATTGATGACCGCCCCAACCGTACCCTGTATACTGTATACTGTGCGACCCCGTCCAATGTACAACTAACTCCAGAAATGTCCGACGTCCAACTTGGTCCGGCGATGTCCAACTCCACCCAATGTTTCGCTACTTATGTATGTATCGCAAGAAATAACAATTTCACAGCGACATGAATATTGGAACATTTTTTACGTTTTCTAGATATTTTCTAGAATCTATTTAAAAAAAATAGTTGATAACACCTTTTTTAGTTTTAAAGTTCGTAGTGTTGTATTGGTATTTGTGTACTTTGCTATTATGTTTGCTTAATGATCAAGATACACTAATACTTTCCCTTATACACGCCAAATAGTCATAGGGCACTTTGGTAACACCAAGTGCAGTGTTTCTTGATCATTTTTTACTACAAGAAGGTAAGATGATCAGTCTTAACAGAACCATTCCAAGGCATCACACATTAATATGAAAATCACATATTTATTATGTGAATAATCCGGTCAAAATGTAAATAACTCACTCAATACTCTTATAGTAAGAAATAAAAAAAAAAAAAAAAAAAAAAAAACGTATCTCACTTTTAAAGAAGTAAACTACTTTGAAACTACCTCAACCTGCAATTTTTTATACATAAACAGCTTATTCAACTAACTAGAAGTAAACATAAACTGTCCGATTGTCCGACGAAAGAAATATTTTTCAGTAATGCCAACTCCGGCGAACAACAACAGGAGCCGGGCAATACAAAGTTAGAGTATTTTTCGATTGATAGAATTTAGCAACAATGGGACAACTTTCAGGAGTCCCCTTTCTAGCGCGACTCTGGTGACGTCAAACTTTCAGCGCAGCAATACTAAACAAATTGTAAACTAAACTTATATCTGAAACAAATATGTTTAATCACCCCCTTGATTCATGAAAAATTTCATGAAAAATGAAAAATTATCTGGAAAATACCTTGTACAAAAATTTACTACATTTTTTAAAAATTAAATATTTTTATTAATTCAAAATTGTAAAAATAATTAACAACCATTATGCAGGATATGGTAGGCAGTGAGGATAGACCACCATACCACTCTGTCCTGGCACATTTCCTTCGCTTACCTCCATGCCAGCTTTCATGCAACGTATTGATGTTTTTCCTAAATGTTAACAGAACTATGGGTACTTTATTTCACAACGATATAAGGCACTTAATAATTTAAATTATACTATTCAATCCATTATTTTGTTTTGCAATATTTGAATTCTTCGCTGAAATTAAAGTGCATTTTACAGAGTACATAAAAAAAAAAAACATGAATAAGTCAATTCGTTGGCAGTTGACGTTAGAACTACGAGACGTGGACATAACCTAAAAAGTTGTTTTATGTGAATAATTATTTGAAAAATAAGACGGTACAAACACGCTTCTGGTCGATATCTAAAACAAGTGAAGAACTTTGATTGCTTTGTGATAATTTCCAGAGAGAAAATCGTAGACTACAATTGTAATGGAAAACGACCGCAGGTCACTCGACAGCGCGAAAACTTCTATACACATCATAAAATTCATAACTAACTAACTAACTAACCATCACGCCATTTCCCCGAAGGGGTAGGCAGAGAGGATATGAACGCCACACCACTCGTCCCTGGCACACTTCCTCTTGCTTCCTCCACATTCCTACATCGTCTCATGCACGCACGTCCGATTATTCCGACTTCTTACATGCTCACTTTCAAGCACTTGCTTTACTTGATCAGTGCCATGGTCTTTTCTCGCCTTCCTCGATTTCTACATCCAGGTACAGTCGCATCGTATATTTCATTTTCCCTTTAAATCAATATTTTTATTGTCATATTACATGATTATTTTTAATAACCGACTTTCCCCGGCGTAGGTATTGTTTTGTATTAATCCGCACAGTAAAAAGAATCCTGTAGTCGTTCCAAATAATGACACGAACCATGAGAAATGGGAGCCATTTCCTTATTGTTTTCCAAGTCGACACACCACTTAGTTCTAATGTTGTCTTACTGTGGCTACATTTCACTTCCCTGCACTTTGCTGCGCTCCTAATACTCCCACATTAAATGTTCTGGTGCGTGGAAAAACAACTCAACTTGAAATAGGGCAAGCAAAAATATTTATGTGTATTTTTACATAAAGAATTCAATTTTATAGTAGTAACTGCTTATAATATTTGACCACTCGAATTACGATGGCTAGGTCACTTTAAATATATACGTGAAATAAGTTAATAAATAAATAGATAAATACAGATATAAATATTAAAAAGAAGAAGAAGTTCCGGCGAAGAAGGTTTTTCTCTGTCTTTAAATGGTTCAAGAAATTTATTCACCTTAAAAGTAAATGATTACATGCCGAAACGTCTATTTTTTAGATATATTTTATTTAAATATTTATTATTATTATTGTGCAGGAGAGAATAATGTATGTAATTGCTATCTCCTCAGACAAGCACACGACCACTCACCCTGACATACATCCCTACACATACAAAGGGCAATTCATTGTTTTAATTTTTATTATGGTTATTTGTTTATATGTTACTGTATGTGTCCAAAACCAAAAAGAAAAATAAAATAAAAATGTCTCAAATTAGTTTTGGCATATTGAACCTTAGAAAAAAATATATGTCTTAATAAAGTATTGAACTTTTGACAAATATTTTTTTGAACAATGACAGAATGGGCAATAAACTAAAGATATTTAATGAAATGTTGTAATGTTTTTACTTTTGTTATACATCAAACTAGATTTGTTTTTTATAATTTTTCTTTTTCAAGTTGGTATATTTTTTTCTACGGAAACGTCGACCCAACATGCATATTTTATGTTTGTAAGTATATAAGATGTACATGTTTACCTACCTCTTTCTTATTTACGTTTTTTCAATCCGTTCCTCCGCGTTACTTAATACACCCCAAGTCTATATTAGCAAGGGTTGTTTATATTTTTTTGCGAGGGAAAATAAAATAAAGAACACAACCGGAGCTATTTGCATTCTGCTAATATGGCGGCAATGCTGGAAGATTGAGTTGGGAAATCAAGAAGCGGGAGGAAAACACAGGATAGTGGAAAACGAAAGAAAGAAGATTGTAGTTTTGAGGAAAAGGTTTTTTTAACATATTTTTTTGTAATGTTTAAATTTTTTTTTATTTTTTTTTTTTATTTAAGAAAAAAGAACATTTGAGTTCTTTATGATATACTCAAGATATTTCAGTTTTGGGGCTGCCCTTTCAAATAGTCGGAAATAACTGTGTTAAGAAAGCAGGAAACAAGTTGTGCTGAAGTGGGGATCGAACCTAGAGTTTCTAATCCGGAGTCCCTCGAATCGACCACTAGACCACAACCCGGTTCAAACCATTTTTTTAAAAACATTTTTGAACGGTTACAAATCCTTGTAGACAAATTACTGGATTATAACCCATGCTGGGGCTGATATTCAGATATTATTGATATCCCAACAGAGACAGAGAAACTCTGGAAACGAAGGGCTTATGACCCTGTTGACGCCTAGATAATCCACATTCGTTTTCCAGAGTTTTCTGTCTCTGTTAGGATATCAATAATATCTGAAAACTATTTTTCTAGTTAAATAATAAATGGTATTAAACTCAGATAACAACAAGTTATCTGTTTAAATAATACATGAGATGTTTTTTCAACCGAAGTCATTTTTCCCTATACAACTACTCAAGCTTTTCCCTTATCTGCACCCAATGGTAAGCATAGGGCACTGCATTCGGTACACCCCAGCAGCGATTCTCGATCATTTTAAGAGCGATTAATTATTTTTCAAAATATGAAAGGTATCACGACTTGGACCCGTTTAACGACTCGACTCTGCTATAAGCGGAAGCTAAGTACCGCTAATTTATTATTATTATAATGATAACCAACTTATGTGTGTCTACTGCGCTTAAATATTCAGAACTGCTATTTCCCCAACACTTGCACCACACTCCACACACGTACCACAATACAACATATTATACACAAGACATAAACATTCATATACTTTTTTTTCTCACTACATTGATGTCCTCAAATAGAGAATTTATTTTACACCATTGTGTTGTGCACCATTAATTGTAGCTAGATTTTAAATTAGTCCAAATAAATAAATTTTATTTACACGAAGGCAAGATGATCATATCATACGCCCTGAGTACCATAGACCAAGGTATCACACATGAAATATTAATATGAAAATCACATGTTAATAAATATTTTCGCATGTTGACCGAATCGAACCCGCCGACGTCATGGCCGGTAGCGAAATGCGCAATCTCACTAGCTATCTAACGAAGCGGACATATCCCCATGGGAAAATATAATGATAAATTTCTTATGTGAACTATTGTCATCAGCCAAAGGCGATTCGGGTAGCTAAGGTGACATTTCGTCGGCTGTTTACGTCAAGTTTACGGGACATGGACCTGACTTGAAAAGATGTGAACTGGCAACTGTAATTGCTTATCTTGGAGGAATCTAATAATGATAAATAACGATGATGACAAACTTTTGATTTCTAATAAAAATATTTTTTGGTTGGAAGATATTGTTAAAAAAGCAATAAGACCGCCCTTGCACGCTTGCTATGAAAATGTACATTGAAGTTTAAAATAAATAAATAATGCTTTGTTCGCATTATTTTCTCAATTTCTTTAGCAATATTTTTTTAACAAAGTAATGTATTTTTTTCTCGGCAAATATTTATTATATCTAGAAGAAGTTCTCAAACTAAAATTGATATTTTTTTATATCTCAAAAATGACGTTGAGTGCCACGGTTAATGTTAATAAATTAAGATAATCTCTTTTAAAAGACTCGTTTAAAATGCGGAAACATTATATAAATTTTCTCGACCATTTTACATCTTCCATAAAAACATCCCAATCTTTTCCCCGCCCCTCCCCGCTCCCCCGCCCCACCCCCTAGGGGGAATAGGCGCAGATATAAAAAATACGCTTTAAAATAGGCTATCGTTAAAGAGGAGAGAAAAGAAAATAAAGTGTTTTTAAAATGAGTTAAGAAAAATAAAATCCGGATGATGATGGCTAACGGTTCGGTGTAGGAGGGGCGGGGTAAGTTGGGGCGGGGTAAATATGTTTTGGGAAATATTTCCCGCTTTTGGAGCATTTGCTGTTTTATTATTCGCGAGGGTTGTGATCTCGGGTAATTTTGATCGTGTAAATACAATTTGCAAGAAATAAATACTAGGGGATCTTTTTAACGTTTTTATTATTCAAGATCCCCCAGTTTTTAGCATTCAGCAGGTAAGCTAAACAACGTTTTTAAATAAAGAATTAGCCTATAAAATCTGAAAGATTGGTTCTCTAAAACATCAAAATATAAACACGAAAAATATGTGTTTTTACATAATCTGTATTTGTTTCCGTAATAATACATCATTTGGTGGTTTGCACGACACAAAAATACCCCTTCAAGGAGTGATATCACAGTTTGTTGTGTGTTGGGGTTTACTTTGTTTTAACCTATTTTAAAATACGCTTTTCAGTATTCCTCTAAAACCTAGACAAAAAGTCAATAATAAGATAGTTTCAAACATAGTATGTTATCATTTAACATTCTTTTTATTATTTTTACTAACAATTTATTGTTGTTTGAAATTCAGATGATTTCGTAAAAATACAATGATTAATATTTTGTTGATTGATTCGGCATTCACTTAGTAACACTTCATAATGAATTATGATAAATAAAACATCACTGTTATGTGTTACTAATGGTTTATTCTATAAAAAATAGAATCTATCATTCTCAATTCTATCACTCAATTCAATTCAACTCAATTCAACTCAATTCAATTCTATCACTTCTATGTATCAATATTTATGTTACCCCCTGTGTTTAGATTCATAAGTATTGCAATTGTAATTTTCTGTATTTTTCTTGTATAACAACTGTATTCTAATTTAGTGTCTTTTCACCAGTCGATGGGAGAACGGTTACTCCCGAAACCAGGTAGTGTTATGGTAAATTCTATTTTTATAGAATAAACCAATAGTAACACATAACACTTGTTTTATTAATTCATAGCATAATACAATGAAATTGATTATCCACTGTAATACTTTCATACCGCCAGCTTAGTTTATGGGTCAATATTTATATTCCATTTGCCCCGTTTTTGTAAATTCAAAGCATTATCCGCCAAGGAAAGGGGTGCTAAAGGTCAGAAAGTGATTTTTTTGAGCAAACAAACCTTCGCGTTCCGTTTATATATATATTATTTTAACTATGCTGGCTTGTTTAAATTCTACCTAAGGAAACTGCACTTTAAATAAGATGTATTTTTTATCATGTAGGCTCCTGGCGATTTTTGTTTATGTTGTAATGGTATATGTGCATTTGTGTAAATTCAAAAGATTTATGATGAATTTTGACATTTTAAAAAAAAAAAAAAAATTTCAATGAGCCTAAATATTTTTCTGTTCAGGGGGACGCGCTTTAGTCTAGTTATTAGAATCGCAGACTCGCGGAATTAGAGTCCTTAGAGTTCGGATCCCCATTCCACCATTAATTGCTTACTAATTTCAAGCTTTGTTTTTTCCGACTAATAGAAAGTAGACCAAAAATTCAAGAATTTTTTTTTTTACGGATATCATAATTTTTTTCAATGAAAAAAATTATAGAGGAAATTAAGAAACAATGACAAATGTACAATGTCAATTTTTGCTTTTACAAGTATTGATAATTACAAAATAACTATTTGTGTTTTATTATTTATTATGCAATCGATTAAGGGTAGAATTACTCAACGGAATTTGCAGAATAAACTATCAATCTGTAAAACCACCCACGTGAATGCGTTTAACGGATATTTCAATTCATTGTTATCTAATGGGATACTTAAATGTTGGAAATACTGCTTATTATTACGGTTTACTGCCTCATCTAATTATTTTCGAAAATAAATATGGAATAATTAATTTAAATAAAAATTGTTTAAATATTAATTTTTTACACTATTCGCTTTTAAATGCTCAACATTTTTACTTTTTATTTAAACAAATTAAGAGAAAGATAGATAAATCACAGTTACAATAAACATTCATTAAATTTCACTTGAAAAAAATAGTCGTCGCTCCATTACGGAATATCAGATGGTCTCAGATTCAAGTCCCAGAGTGATATTGGTATATTGAACGCTTTTGAAAATGCTTAAAAAATTAATATATTTACATTATTAACTATCCTCACAATTTCCTGAGTACACTTTCGATAATAACTAAAGATAGCGCTCAAAAAATATACATATTTAGCGTGTCTTTTGACAGACTGTACAGTTTTCTGAAAAAGAAACGGCACAAGAAACTGTACAGTTTTTTGCCCGTATAAAAAGTGCGCTTTAGATCAGAAAAGTTTGTACAACTTAGGTTCGGTTTTTTAAACATCAGTTTGTAACGTTTGATTTACTAATAGGGTTATATTTTGTACAAATTGAATGGAATATTACCTGATAAGTAAACAAAGCGTTATTTTTTTATTTTATTTTTTAACTACCTCAACAGGTCAGAAGGCCCAATCATAAAGGGGAACCACGTCACAAACACCCAGGCTTGAGAAAAATCACTTTTAATTTTTATGTTCTCATCTGGAATCGAACCCGGAAACACCGTATCGTGAGTCCAGCATCTTGGCCACTGCGTTACTAACGGATGTTTTAAACCCGGCCCTTAATGTTTATTATTTTCCTTAAGGTTCGTTCAATAAGTTCAGTAGATTATAATATGTCTAGTGAAGCGTTTTTAATAAACAAAATTCAATAGTATTCACAATATTTTTGAGAGAAAAATTAATCAGATTATTATTTTGAACTTTCAGTACACCCAGGAGTTCACCTGAGCTGGCGCCCAGGGCCGTCTCTGGAGTATTAGAGAGAGAGTTGTGAAACTGTGGCACTGTAAGCCTCACCTAGGGTAAAGTTATGGTACGGCGGGTAGTAAAGATAGACGTGGAAAGTGCTACCGGTAGTGTGCTAACCTATGTATATTGTGTGCGTGAGTTTTTTTAGGGTTCCCACTTCGATGTATTTCTGCAAGAGATAAATGGAAATATAAGTATTTTTGTAAAAAATACTTTTTTATTCCCTAATGGTGTACAAGTCAATGCGCATTAGATGTAGTGTATCTTGATCATTTACTAAATGAAAGCAAGATCGAAAAGAACCAAGTTCGGGTCTAGTGGTAGATAGGACTCCGGATTAGAATCTCTAGGTTCGAGTCCCGCTTCAACATAACATGTTTTCTGCTTTCTGGCACAGTTGTTTCTACATATATGAACTATTTGACTATTTGAAAGCAGCCCCAAATTTGAAATATTTGATTATGTATTATGTATATCATTCCACATTCGAAGCTCCTCCATTCCCAACTCACTCAAGACTCGAGTGTTCAACCAATGCATTCTACCCGTCCTTACTTATAGCGCGGAAACAATGACTCTGACCAAGCAATCCTCCCATAAGTTGCAAGTTGCACAGTGGAGCATGGAGAGAATTATGCTTGGAATAACAGTAAGAGACAGTGGATCCGACGCCAGACAAAGGTCTGCGACGTCGTGGAGCGAATAGCTTGTTTGAAGTGGAAATGGGCCGGGCACATGGCCAAAATAACAGACGACAGATGGACGAAACGCGTTCTGGTGTGGAGACTGAGAAACCAGAGGCCTCAAAGAAGTCCGCCGATGAGATAGGTGGACGATATATCAGAAAGTCTGCTGGAAGACAGTGGATGGGGGCGGCGCAGAATCGGGAGGAGTGGAGACGGCAGGGGGAGGCCTATATGTCCAGTAGTGGTCCTCAACGGGCTGAAGTGATGATGATGATGTATATCATAAGAACACAAATATTTTCTTTTTATTTTAAAAAAAGGAAAGAAAAATAGTGTCGTAGTCGATATGTATTTATTAAAAAACATTTTTTAATGATTCAGGTAGGTAGGTACCTAGAAACTATTTCCACACGACATTTATATGTTAATAAAAATACAAAATAATATAAGATGTAATTATTTAAAATTTTAATGATAATTTTTTTTATATAATTTTTTTCTTATACATATATATAATATATGATTGCCCTGTGCACCATTGGATGCGGATAAGGGAGAGTAGGGTTTCTTTTTCTATTTTTATTTTACTGTGGGAAGAACTGAAGTATGATACAAATATAAAATAATGTTAATTTTAAATTTCTCATTACAAATCGTTTTAATTAATGCCTACATTTTTCAGGGTAAAATTAACAGTAAAAATAAGAATACGTCACTTTTCCATCTGTTAATTTTTCTGAAAAAAAAAGATTTTAAATAAATGGTGTTATTTTTCCATCCCTGTTCGTACCCAAGGCAACACTCCGCGCGGACTGGTGAATATAGGAGAGAGCGATAAAGGAGTTTAAAATTCAGACATGGTTGTATCCTTTCACTGAGATAAGCTGCTTACGGTGGTGGTGGATGAAAGGACAACCATAATAAGTTCCAACTAAACATAAACACACACGGGTTCCTAGTTCGAGTACTGGAAATGGGTGTGTGAGACCCCCTTCTACCTATTCACTCCATCTTGTTCCCAGAATCATTAATTAGGCACTTGTATTAATAACTATATATACTTTTTCACGAGGCTCAACTCGTTTGTGAGTGAACTTTTTTCACATAAACAAATTTAAAATAAACCTTAAAATTAAACAATTTAAAAAGTAATGTTGTCGAACTAAGAAATATAATATATATACCCATTTTTTGTTGCAAATAAGAACTTATCGAAAGAAGCAAAATTGGCAGTACACAACGGAGTTCTGGTACCAACCCTTGTGTATAGTAGTGAAGCGTGGTGTTGGAAAAAGAAGCATGAAAGTAAACTGAATGCTGTTGAAATGCGATCTCTCAGGCGAATGTGTGGTAAGACTATGTACGATAGGGGTACAAATGTCGAAATTAGAGCAGAGTGCAAGGCTGAGATAAGCACTATCGACCAAATTAAGAAAGGGCTTTTACGATGGTTTGGTCATGTGGAGCGAATGAGGGATGAAAGAACGGCTAAAAGAAGTTTAAATGCAAATGCGCCTTGATGTAGAAGCCGCGAAAGGCCGAGAAACACATGGCTTGACCATGGCTTGGCTTGAAAGTGGACAAGTGAAAAGTCGGAATAATCAGCGTATGTGCATGAGAAGATGTATGAATGTAGAGGAAGCAAATGAAGTCAGTCAGGACAGAGTGGTATGGTGTTCTATCCTCTCTGCCTACCCCTACGGGGAAATGGCGTGATGGTTAGTTAGTAATGTTGTCCCGGATAGAGAGCGGATGTAGAATGATGAAGATATAAAGCGTTTATTTGGTCGCATTCCTTAATATTTTTAAGTGCACGCTCTTTCTCAGTATTCGCAGTATTTTCAAGGCCAGAATATTTTTTCATGTAAACAAATCCTTGGCGTGACAAACGTCTCGGATTAGCAGAAACTTTTAACGACATCTCATTTCATCACCCCGTGGATGTTGTCCTTAAGCGCGGCGTACAACTTTGCCCACGCGAGCGCTAAGCCCATTGTTTATTGTGGTCAAAATGGCGCCAGGAAACGTGGGGCCCGTAATTATTGCCGCCGTAATCTCCAGCCGGCCCTGCGCTCGGGCGATAATGACACAAAAACCCTTTACCGTAAACCTCACTTTTGTCTGGCAATGGCGATTGTTTTTCCGTTTGGGTCGTTTGTTTGCCGCGAGGAGCTTTGTTGGTTCGGCGCACGTAATTATAAAATATTTCAGTGTGGGTTTTGTAAACGACTATTAGTTTTCTGAAAAATGTACGTTTGTGCGTAAGAGCTACTTAATACATTTAGGTCATTAAGGAAAATGCTTTTACGTTTATTTTTAATACAATCAATTAAACACGAGACTTTTCATTCATGCATACATACATTTTGATTGGTTGTGAATACAATACGATTAACCTTATTAATAGGATTAGTAACGCATCGGGCTATGCACTAGATCGCAAAATCGATTCCCAACGTAGTCAAAATGAACTACTTGTAAAAAGTGCTTATTCACATTTTTCAAAAATTCGTATGTGATGCATTGAACTGGTTCTAAAGCGTAAGACTGATCCTCTTGTCTTTAAAAAAAAAAAAAATATCTTGATATACTGCACTGGAGTATCAAAGTAGTGCCTAATGCATAAATGTACCTACTTATTTTCAGATTCTTTTAGAAACCTTAGAATGATTTATGATTTCGTCCGCTTATTGCTTTTTTAAATCCCATTTTTTTATTAATCTATAAAGTGTCATTGTCATTAAGTCATACGATTTTTATTTCTTAACTTTAAAACAGCAAACACTTAAGTAAGAGTTAAGAGTCTATTAAAGTAAGCTATCGAGCACACAGAGAAGCCAGAAAACTACAAGGTACTGTCATTAAAATAAAAATACCAAACCACGGAGTGCCTGAAAAACAACAAAAGGGCGGGAAAGTTGGCACGGATAAATTTATCTGTGTTTCTCAAACTATTTTATATTTCTGAAAACTTCATTATTTCGACTACCCTAAGGAAGAGGGCACTCCCCCGAATTCGAAATTTTTCACATGTTTCCATTTCTTGAATTAGTTTGTCTACATTCGAAAATACTAATTCAGTAATTATTGTAACGCGAAAAAAAGCTTATGTATAATATTCAGTTCAGCAGTCTCACACATCAATTATTATGAAAAGTGTTTA
Organism: Micrasema minimum; assembly: GCA_022494985.1. NCBI lineage: Eukaryota > Metazoa > Arthropoda > Insecta > Trichoptera > Brachycentridae > Micrasema > Micrasema minimum. The sequence goes on along the minus strand of JAGVSP010002376.1, from coordinate 49,791 downwards.
TTATATATTTATGTAAAATATAAAATGCAAATACAAAATGTAAATGTACTTAAATACTCAGTTTACTGCACTTTCATCATCATCACCATCACCATACCATATCCGCTCCGTATGTGGAGAATATGGATTCCACAAACTGCCTCCAGGCCAAGCGATCTGCCGCCAGCTCCCGTGCATCCTCCCAAGTCAAGTCCACGTCCCGCAGCTCTGACGCAAACTGCCGACGAATTTTTTTAAATTTTTTATTATTATATTTATTTAGTACTATATTTTCTAATTGTCAACAGTTAAAGGCAGTTTGAAGGTATTTTCAGTTAAATTAAAGTTTTAGCAGACCTCAATAATTTCATATAAACCTTCTGTTTGACATTCACTGTCAATAATCAAAAGCAAAAAACTAAAAACACCCTGACATTTGCATTCACTTATTTTTACAAACTCCGCGGTTCCCGTTATTCCTCTGTATTTCTTTGAAACCTTACTTTGACAGATCGTCAAATGGCAGGGCCGGGGTGACTGCAAAATTGGCCCGCAGTGGCTACAACATTGCGGCCCACTGCCCCATGCCGGTTCTATTGCACTGGTTAAAACCAAATCAGTGTAAAAAAAAACGTATTTATATTTTATTTTATTTTATTTAACCACCTCAACAGGCCAGGAAGCTTAATTACACAGGTGAACAACGTCACAAACACCCAGGCTTGAGAAAAATAACTTGTTTTATATTATTGTTAACACTTCTTATGCCCGCTTTATATGGGACAGTTTCTTGTTCAGAAAACTACACAGTTTCTTGTTCAGAAAACTGTGCAGTCTGTCAAACTTCTGTCAAAAGACACGCTAAATATGTGTATTTTTGAAACGCGATTGTAAGTTATTATCGTATGATTGCTCTCAGGAATCGTATATTTAGCTAATAATGTAAATATGTTATTGGTTTTTTACGTATTTAAAAGCATACAATAAACCAATGTCTACTTAAACGTTTACATAAAAAACATTGACTGTCATGTCAGCTTAAATCTGACACTAGCACACAGTTTTTCATGCAGTTTTAGCTTTATACGGGACCGTTTTCAGACTGCACAGAAAACTGTGTAGTAAACTGTCCCATATATAGCGGGCTTTAGTTAAATCAAACAAATTTGTTTTATGATTCACTTTATTTATGTAAAAATTGCTAACTAGTTTCAACAATATCATCAGAGCTAACGAAAAAACTAACTTTCATTTTAGTTAGTTCTTAGCCCTGATTTTAGTTTTAGTTTTTTTAAAACTCTGATGATGACTAGATATTGTTGAAACTAGTTTGCAACTTTTGCATAAATAAAATAAATAAACAAAGTTGCTTTATTTAATTTAAAAGGGGAAAAAATTCTTAAATGGATAGTATGAAGACCTACACAAAATTTACAAATAAAATTTCAAATTGACTCTTTTGCTTACTTTTAATATTAATTAAGGCTATTTAAGTTTGAAGATAAAAATTAATTAATTGGGGTCGGGTTTTTAAACGAGCTGGGTTTTACCATCTTAAAATATTGTTACCTCTGACAACTAGTAATATTAATATTATGCCGGTACATCTGCACGACCGGACCTGGAAAAGTTAAAAGGGTCGAATTAGTATATAGGCACCGGAGTGCTATATGGTTACATACTCGTATATATAGGGCTCAGGGCACAGGGCTGAAGGCGGAGGGTAGAATGCAGTTACAGCCTCATTTGCTGGCGAGAAGAGGCTTTGTTTTTTCTCTCTACCACAAACCGTACTTGTCGCGGATTTTTTTCTCAATATTTAGGGCAACTTAACAATTTTTTTTAAATATATGAATTTGGATCAAACATAATTTTAGCGTGCGTGATTTTCATATTAATGTTTCATGTGTGATACCTTTGACTGGTACTGAAGCGTTCGAATGATAATCATACCTTAATTTAATAAAATGATCAATATACACTGCACTTGGTGCACCGATGCAGTGCCGTATGCACCATTGGGTGCGGATATGGGAAAGTAGTAGTAGTTTATATTAGTATTGAATGTACACTTATTCAAGAAATAAAAAAATGTGTAATAAGAAATAAAAAATAAAATAAAAATAAAACAAAATAAAATGTTAGCGTTGACGCTTTTATGAAGACGATAAGTCACAAATTTAAACACGAGACCACAGTCATCGGAAGATAAACGTTATTGAAAAAAGCTGCTTGGATAAAGCTCGCAATTTGTGTGACACTTGGCTTTTAATGATGCGTTATTCATTCTCGGGCCTTTTTTATTATTTTTTGTTATTTTATGTATCGTGATAATGCCCCCGGGCCTACCCAGGAAGCTAACGACGTACTTGGCCAGCACTGCAACCTCAATGGGGAGGCATAATGCAAAATATTATTTTAATTGTGCCAGAATGTGAGGCTAGGCGGGGAATTTCGCGATTTCCTAGGAAAATTGACGAACTTCCGGAAAAAATTTATTGTTTTTATACTAAGTAGCAAGAAAATTATACTTAAAAAAATAAAATGCGTTACTGGACCACGAATTCTTAAAGAAATATTTTGTTACAAGGCAAAATAAATTAACTGTGTTAATGAATATTCCAAAAGAAACTCACAACCTAAACCAAAGCATGCAGTCGAATCGTATTCTATCACAACTTGTATCCTGCTTTCTGGCACAGTTACTTCCGACTATTTAAAAGCAGCCTCTAAATTGAAATATTAAGATAAACCATAAGAACTCGAATGTTTCTTTAAAAAATACCCGTGGCTGGCACTTAGCGTAAGACTGATCGTTTTACCTTAATTTAAAACATAATTAAGATTCACTGCACTTGGTATACTTATACAGAGTTCCGTAAGAGAAAGTTCATCGTATAATCTGTTCAAATAATATAAGTTTTCATTCAGACTTTTAAAGCTTAGATAATGAATATGACAAGGACATTCTAATAAGGTCTGTCAGTTTATACTAAAAAAATTATGCTTAAATAGGTTTATATGCCATGGCAACTAATAATGTGTTATGTTTAATGTTTTATGTGATATTTGCTATTTCCTTATCTTTACAACTTGAAGCAGAGTAGTGAAGAACAATGATACGCATAACAGTAAAATCTTAACATCTTGTTGTTTGAAATATAATAAAAATTGTTTGAAATATGTATGAAATTAATGTGAATGCCAGTACTCGTACGTTGTACCTACTAAAATCGCAAAGTAAAGTAGACAAAGTTGTTTTTACGATTTTTTTTTGGTAAACATGAACTACAAAAGAAAAAATAATTCAGGGCTTTTGTCATTCTATATTATCATTTTGTTCACCTTTCCCGAAACGTCTAGATTGTTAAAATCAGCGTAATTAATTTCGCTTTCTAGCCCAGTTATTTCCGACTATTTAAAAGCAGCCCCAAAATTGAAATATTTGAGTATATCATTCGAACTCATAAAACAATTATAAAGCACTAAATTTTAAGGGGCCACCTAAAAAATGCCTGTTTATATGAGAGTTAATACACTCCGGTAAAACGTTATTTTATTATTATACGGACCAAGGCAGTAAGGAATGCAAAATGGTCAACCTTCAATGCCGATCCAATCATACATAAAATAATAGAAATGAGAAAGATCACTTTTCAATAAATATTCCTAGTCGCACCCAGTGGAGCATAGGATACCGCATTGGCATACCGAGTGTAGTAAATCTTGATAATTTGTTACACGAAGGCAAGATAATCAGTCTCACGCTTCAAGCTTCAACGCCAGTCCAATCCAACATGTATGATATATATCAATGTGAAAAATCGCATTATGATAAATATTTCACACCAACACGAAATCGGGTATCGAAGCGGATTTTATTTTTATCTCTTAAAATTATCAAGTTAATTGCTAATATATTGGTAGCCTCGCACAAAATTAGCTTTGCCTCACTCGCCCCAAAATTTATATCATTACTTATAATCAGATTCAAAGTTAAAAAATAAATAAAAATGATAAAGTCAACAAGAACATCCATGTCCGACATTACATATTATTAGGTTTATACGGGGGTCGCGTGAAATCAGGCTTTGTCGCTGCTGTCCGTCTGTTGTGTAGGTTCAGCTCGCCAGCCAAATTATATCAGAAGCCATTTTGTTTACATCCTTGCCAGAAACCGGTGCCAAGAATACTAAGGATTAAAGCTTTTAATGCTTTTTTCATTTTGTTTACGAGATTCTTTAGTCCACAGCTTAAAACGTTAAAACTATTCGAAGACAGTTGTTTCGCTGTCACATCTAAATTAGTATTATTATATTATGCAACAAGACTGAAAAATTACTAAAAATGTAATTTTTTAAATTAGTGAACTATGAAAATTATGGAAACGTTTATCAACATTTACCCACATTCAGTCTACCCGATAGTCTTTCAGAAGGAAGAATCTCTTAAAGGATTTGAAAAATAGAATTAGAGCAGAGTGCAAGGCTGCGATAAGCATTATCGACAAAATTAAGAAAGGGCTTTTACGATGGTTTGGTCATGTGGAGCGAATGAGTGATGAAAGAACGGCTAAAAGAAGTTTAAATGCAAGTGTGCCTGGATGTAGAAGCCGAGGAAGGCCGAGAAAGACATGGCATAACCAAGTACGTCAAGTGCTTGAAAGTGGACATGTGAAAAGTCGGAATAATCGGCGTATGTACATGAGAAGATGTATGAATGTAGAGGAAGCAAAGGAAGTCTGTCAGGACAGAGTGATATGGAGTTCTATCCTCTCTGCCTACCCCTACGGCCAAATGGCGTGATGGTTAGTTTGTTAGTTAGTTAGTTAAGAATGGAATTTTTTTATACATTTCAAAGTTTTGCAGAGCTTTAAAATCATGAAATAAATCTGTAGTAGAATAGAAAGCTGGTTTTCAGAGCAATATTTTCTATGAACAATGTTTATTTCAATTTGACATCTCAACAGAGACGAGAAGTTTGGAAGGGAATATGGATATCTCGGCGTTTACAGGGCTTATGACCTGTCATTGGCTGGGTTAAGTGGCCACTTGATGTATTACAACATTCCCCATTTCACCTAGTATTTGATATCCATATCTGCCAATATACAGTAAAATGGCGCGACGCTCACATGTGAACACTCTCTGTCATCCATTGAGAAAATTTGCCAGCATTTTAGCAGAAACCTTTATGATTGCAAGTAAGATTCTTACCGAACCATATCCCCTACTAGGAAACGCCTGAAGATGACTCTTCAATTTGTCACGTTATTTCATTCGTAATTTTTTTAAACGCATATATTTGTTGGATTAATTTCTCTCCTTACTATTCCTCTACCCGACAATGCTGTCCACTGCCCACTGCCCACCTTCCAGGAGTCAGACGCTGGCCCCACTTAGCGCGGGCATAAAGCACCAACACAAGTAGCCGTGAATGGGCCGTGACACGGGAGATATATGGGCCATTGTTGGGCCATTGTGGGCCCAGCAGTGGGCACACTTGGCAGACGGCATTTTAATCTAATCAAGCTGGGGTCGATACACTGACGCGCAGCGCGAGGCTGCCAATATAAATAAAAGAGACTTGCTAATTTTCAGAAATCATAATAAAATCTGACTCGATACCTGATTCAGGGTCAGCGTAAAATATTTATATTATTGATATCCCAACAGAGACAGAGAAACTCTGGAAGAGAATGTGGGTTATCTAGGTGTTTACAGGGCTTATGACCTGTCATTGGCTGGGTTAAGTGGCCACATGATGTACTACAACATTCCCCATTCCGTCCATCATCTGATAACCATATATATGACAAATTTTGAAACTGATATATATATTTAACTCGTCTACGTCGTTCCGCATTACCGAAATGTTCTATGCTCTTGTCATCTGTTGAGAAGATTGTTAAGCATGATAAAGATGATTGCCAAAAAATGCTTAGCAATCTTATCAACAGATGACACCAGCATAGAACATTTCGGTAATGCGAAACGACATAGACGAGTTTAACATTTATATCAGTTCCAAAATTTGTCATATATATGGTTATCAGATAATGGATGGAATGGGGAATGTTGTAGTACATCAAGTGGCCACTTAACCCAGCCAATGACAGTTCATAAGCCCTGTAAACGCCTAAATAACCCATATTCGCTTCCAGAGTTTCTCTGTCTCTGTTGGGATATCAATAATATCTGATATCAGCCCAGCATAGGTATAATCCAGTAATTTGTCTACGAGCTTTTGTATACATTCAAAATGTTGTTAAAATATTTATGTTTGAGATTTTTCACATTGATATTTCATACTTGATCGATTGAACTGAAGCGTGAGACTGATCATGTTGCCTTCGTGTAACAAGTGTCCAGGATTTACTGAACTTTGTATACCAATGCCCTATGCACCACTAGGTGCGGTTGAGGGAAAGTAGCAGTGGTAATAGAAGCATCTCAATCCCAAGTGGGTCGATCAATCACCAAACATCAGTGCGGAGTACGTCTCGTAGTATCTACAGAGCGAGAGCGGGTAATCCGACGATACGTCACGGAAAGTTTGGTCTGCGGAAGAACGGCTGTCCCTATCTATGTACAGGCACCTAATTGGTAATTCATGCGGATTCAACGCATTCACTCCCAACGATCTATATTCTTAGCTCCCAACCAAGTATAACAAATTTTTATTTAAGATCTAGTGGTTAGACTCGAGGGCTCCGGGTTTGAATCCCTGAGTTCAAATCCCACTCCGCCCACAAAATGTTTCCTTCTTTCTAGCAAGTTAATGGCAACCATTTGTTAGTACCCCTGAGTTTTTTATTTGTAGTGTATATCAACAACGCAAACTTTTCTTTTTTCATTAATATTTTTTAAAACTAATTTTTATTTTTAACTAGCTTATACCCGTCGCGTTGCTGCCGCAGAAGAAACAGGTAATTCTAGAAATATCGATTGAAATTTGAAAGATTTATCTCGTTTCTTTGGGAATTGTAATAAAAGGAATGCTTTGTATTTTCTTTCTGATGATAAATGCATTTATGAAAATTGAATAACTCGTATAATGTGTATACTCGTATGTATAAAGGTATAGTGTAAATGTCATTTATTTTTATTTTGGTGACTTTATTTTTCAAGTGCTTCATGGTAGGTATTTATAATATATTTTTTGTTTATCCGTCTTTGGCATAAACAATTAAATTTCTTGGCTGTCCGACTCGTAAATTTAATATGAGGACTTCTATTACCCTTGAAAAAGACACCCAGGGACATTTTTTTTTTTTTAATGTGTGTGGCAGGTCCGACGCATGAATGGAATTTACTCTTAGATGAAAAAAAGGTGCGTCCGTCAAGTTGGGTTTCAAATATAAACTCTATATTCGAAAACAGGTCACCCAAAACCCTTTAAACGATACCAATCTTTATTTTATGAAAAAGATGTGCGTCCGCCATCTTGGATTTAAAAATAAACGCTTAATTCAAAATCAGGACGCCCGTATCGTCTAAAAACGATACCCATCTTCATTTTATGAAAAAAAGGTGCGTCCGCCATCTTGGATATCAAAATAAACTTTAAATTTGAAATCAGTACGCGAATACGCCCTAAAAACGATGCAAACCTTCATTTTATGAAAAAAATGTGTGTCCGCCATCTTAATTTCCGAACAAACTCTTAATTCGAAATCAGGACGCCCATACGCCCTAAAAACGATACCCATCTTCATTTTATGAAAAAAAGGTGCGTCCGCCATCTTGGATATCAAAATAAACTTTAAATTTGAAATCAGAGCCCCCAAGAACCATTAAAACGATACCCATCTTCACTTTGTGAAAAAAAGAGACAACCGCCATCTTGGAATAAAAAATAAATGCTAGATTCGAAATCAGGGCCCCCAAAAACCTTAAAACGATACCCAACATCCTTCTATGAAAAAAAGCTTTGTCCGCCATCTTGGATTTAAAAATAAAAAGCTAAATTCGAAATCAGGACCCTTAAAAACGCTTAAAACGATACCCAACTTTATTTTATGAAAAAAAGTTGCGTCCGCCATCTTGGATTTAAAAATAAAAGCTAAATTCGAAATCAGGACCCTTAAAAACCCTTAAAACGATACCCAACTTTATTTGATGAAAAAACGTTGCGTCCGCCATCTTGGCTTTAAAAATAAACTCTAAATTCGAAATCAGCACACCCTTAAAAACCCTTAAAACGATACCCTACTTTATTTTACGAAAAAAAGGTACGCCCCGCCATTTGGAATTTAAAAAATCCATATGCTGTGCATGGGAAGCAATTCTGTAATAGGAAGTAATGGTGATGATAATTATTAAATTTAAAAAAAATTAAAACTCATTCGGCATTATACAAATAGAATATATATTTTTCGGGAATTGTGCGAGTCCATATGATCCATATGTTCACCTCGTAGCACAGTGGTAGCCCATTTTACTACCGTGTATGAGGTCGCCGATTCGATTCCCGTAGAGGGTCAAGATGAAATATTATTTATTTACATGTTATTTTTACATTAATATTTCATGTGCGATACCTTGGACTGGGACTGAAGCGTAAGACTGATCATCGTAATAAAATGATCAAGAGACACTGCACTTGGTGTACCAATGCAGTGCCCTATGCACCATTGGGTGCGGATAAGGGAGAGTAGTAGTAGCAAATGCTCCAAATTTCAAACAAAGATTCTTGTAGCTCGAAGGAGAAATAAAAACTTCCAGGTAGACTACCTATAATATAAACTCCAAACGAATTATAAGGTAGGTACTTTTTATTACGAATTCACTGTCTCTGTTATGATGATTTTATTCCATAGCCATAAAAATTATAACAGATTAAACTTAAAATATTACATAGTAAAAAATAATGTTTTTAAAACGTTATAACTTTTTTATTTTCCCTGCTAGAAACGATTTTTAGGTGTCTTTGAACTTGGAATTTTGTCTTCTTTCTATTTATTGCAAAAAACAGAGCTCTGCAGAGTTATTCTCGATCAGGAGAAGCCCTTGTCAAACGATTTTTTTTCTCATAGAGAAAAACTGACGATGAAACTAACACAGAAATCTTGAACAAAAAAACATTTTCGGAGGTAAAAAATGCACTCGATAGCTCAAAACCAATTCACGGCACTTATTTATTGTGAAAAAAGTCCGAATCGGGGTGTAAATAAATTTAAAAATGTAATTGAAAGTTCGAGGTGTATAAAAATAAATTGTATACGTGATGAAAACGACATTAGCGCCTTTTGCTGTACAGCATTATTTGACGACATTTTTTATAAGCTTTATGTACTTAGCTATGCAGTTCTATCGGTTACATGGCGCATCTAAAATTCACCCGGAACTGTCACAAAATTATATCAAATACACAAATACAAAAATTATAAAATGGATGTTATAATGCAGGAACCTTCCCAGGAGTGAATAAAACAACCCTCTAGAACAACTTATTGCAATCGGATAAGCGGTTTACGAATCTATAAAGGACAAACATATATACAAACTTACATTCATTTTTATATATATAGATAGAAGATAGATAATTATGGTAAGCGCGTTTGGCTTCTCGTAGTTAATGTAAAATATATTTTCTTAAATTATCAAATTAAATCATAAATATATTAATTTGATAGGTTTGCTAATCAGGGTCGTGATAAATATTCATCTTTAATTCAAAATAACCTTAATAAAAAAAAGGACTTCAGCGCCAAGGTATAATACAGAGATAAAGATTGTTTGCTGATAATAAAGTACAAAAATAGTAAAAAATTGCTTATTTTCAAAGTCAGTTTCAAAATCATTAGGTAGTATTTATTTAAAGCCATTTTTTCAACCAAGCATTATTTGTCTTTTTATTTATTTATTTTATTTTTACAACTTTTTCAATGTTTGGGTTATTGTTTATTCGTAGGAAAAAAATATATTTAAGATATAAGAAATAAGTTGTAAAGTGAGAAGGAAGAATTTTCAATCCAGAAATTGCAGTTTTAATCACAGATCCACAGCCTGATTTAATCGATAAAAAAGATGATTACACACTTATGAAATCATATAAAACTCTTTTAAAATGATATCAAAAATACTTTTTTTATCACTGTTTATTATTTTTTTATAAAACGCACTCTGAGCCTGAATGTGTTAATTCCCGTGAGAAACTAACAAGGATGTAACATCAGGTCTGATGTACTGGAACTTACTTGTTCCGAACTTAGGACACTCCATTTAACTAAAGCAGATACGATCAGTTTCATTCCTCGATCCTCAACTTACAGATGTTATCTCAGATTATTTTTTTGCATTTAAAAGACATCGTGATGCACCATCGTCCGATCAGTAGCAATAGCGACTAATATGACAAGAAAAAAACAATGAAAAGAAATTTAGAAATTTCAGTAGGCATATTATTATTTCACGTGTGATACCTTGGACCGGTTCTGAAGCGTAAGGCTGATCACCTTATCTTCATGTATTAAAATGATCAAGATACACTGCACTTGGTGAACCAATGCAGTGCCCGATGCACCATTGGGTGTGGATAAGGGATAGTAGTAGTAGTAGTATTATTATATAAGTTAACTGTTAACATAGGGGAATACATTACAATACATTACGCCAAGTTGCTCGATCACAGATCACTATCGACTCGGTAATAAGCGACGTGATAACGATTTCTTACCTATGGATGTTTAACGTTTTCGCGATCACAATGGAACACGCGTTAAAAGTTATCGATCGGGATTATTAAACGAGCGCTTCTAGTCGCGAGCCATTTCCCGAGATATATCTTATTCGCACATATCTTCATTCAATCTTTCTCGAGTGCCGTATTGCATTTAGCCGGTTTTCGCAAGCCAAATATTGAGAAAAGCAGTCGACATAATAAACAATCCGACAAGCGCGTTGATTTGACTTTGACGTTCGGCCGCGATATCGCGTGCCGAGCATCTCCGAACGTTGCTTCGGCAATGCTCGGCTCGGCGAACGTGGTATGGAACGTATGTTGATTGTGATCGGTCAAATCGTTAGCGTTAGCACGTGGTTAGCACGTTTTTTACTACGTCGATAGTTATCTGTGATTGAGCTCCAGGGTTAAGAAAATTCACTTTTGATGTTTGCGTTCTCACCGGAAATCGAACCCGGAACTTCAATATCGTTGGTACAGTGTTTTAGGTATTACGCTACGCAGGACGCCAATAACATTCTCATAAAACTTTATTAGCAATTTGTAATGTAAAAATTAAATTAAATTCATTTATAACATGGCGATATATCTCCATATTTTTTCAACACACACGTCCTAGAATGTAGATATACACCGAGTAACACAAGCGAGAATTCAGTGAGTTAACATCATATTTGGAGTTGATTTTGTAGAATTACACTTTTTTATTTGACCCATAGTTTTCGAGAAATTTGAATAATAAGTATTTTTTTGAGAACTTTTTACAAATTGTTATCAAATATAATTTATTTAGTCAAATTAATATTATCCATAAAGATAACGATAGCAAAAACCGTTTTTAAATAAGAATTTGTTCCATTTTACTTAATCTGCAGTATACTTATGAAAAATTTTACGAGAAGAAAATTATTTATTTTTAAGCTCAGATTTAAAAAAACATTCGACTCTATGTATGATGTAGATTCATCAGTTTTCGGGTTGTATTACGAGTTTTGTTACACCATGTATTAAATTATCTTTTATCCAAAGAACTACCCTACAACAAAATCGTTTTAAGAGACGATAATCTTATTATCAATGATGAAATAAAAATAAAAATCTCCTAATAAAACTGTGCCCCTCTTATTGGCCCGGGGCAACAGGGTTAATAAAACAAATTTAGTCGAGGCGAAAACAAATCGAATGATTCGATTAGGTTTAACTGCGGAGTGTGTACTCGGTGAGGGGGTTGGGGAGGAGGGATGGGGAGGGAGGGGAGTCAGTTCCCCCGCGCCGCCCCTGCTGCGGGCAATATGCTCCGCTCAGGGGCGGCGGAGATAATAGAACACCCCATGTGTAATTCTAAGTAAATTATATTCAAGGGGATGAATAATCTGATACTGCTCGACATTGGATTGCCTCTCAATTTATTTTATTTGATTTTCCATGTGTTTTGGTTGATATAAGTTCATACCTGTAATAATCACTGTTTTCTTTGGCTCTGGGCTGCGAATACAAATAAGCTTTAAAAAAGTTATCTTACATGGTTAATGAGAACAAAATCAAATGTCGTTTGAAATGTTTATGTATTTTTTGATAGCATGTTTAGTTACATACAGTTTTTTGACAAAGGTAACTACAAAATTATTTCAAAAGTTTTGTTTTTATCCATGGCAAAACAGTAAACCTATGAGGTTTATTGTATTTGTGATATTCTAGCGAATCGGGGCAAGCTAATAATTATAGTATATAGTTAATGTTTAAGATTACTTTCTTCTTAAAGCTATAATTTATATATGTTTTGTCGTGTTATTAATGAATTAATAAAAAAAATAACAATAACATGTGTCACAGAACTATTTTTGATACGCTAAAAACTAAGTACTACTAAGTACTACTAATTTCCCTCCACACCCAATACTTAGCACTGAATTGGCGAACAAATGCAATTATTCTTGACCGTTTGTTACACGAAGACAAGATGATCAGTCTTACGCTTCAGCGTCAGTACAAGGTATGAAATATTTTTTTGTGGAAAGAAACGTTCCGTATTGATCCCATAGGTAATCGTAACCCATGACCTCATGCATGGTAGCCAGCGCGCTATCCACTACACTAAGAGGGGATGCAAAATTTTTATAAATCTCAAAATAGCTATTAAGATATTTATTTCCACTGGAAAGTAGCGCAAAATAAAATTAACGATTAATTTAAGATAATCTGGTTAATTTTGGTTTGCTACATGTTGCCAATAGCACAGAGGGGTGAAGAATGTGAAAATAAGTAGACGGGAAGCATGTTGAGTGAGGGGATGATGGAAGAGGGATGGTTCCGTGTATAAAGTATACCGTTCACGGCCGTCTGCCAGTACAGCCTCCGCTTCTAGTGGTAATGTGTGGGAACAATTTCATTAGCCGAAAGATGTGGCTGGTTAGCTCGCCATTAAGTCTTATTATAGGGGTGGCCCCTTAAGGCCTGAACTACATTATGCAACTAAAAAACGATAAACTGCATAGTTTGGATATTATTACCTTGCTTCAATCTATATTTTTTTTAGTTTATGTAATTAAAAAATAATGAGGATAATATAATGTATACTGGCAAAAATTTACTCTAAGGGCGTTTTGAGAAATCAAGCATTTAAGTTTTTTTTTCCAATTTTATTTGATTTTTTTTACGTCTATTGCATTATGAGTTGAAACTTTAATTATTTCTCATTTTTTCAAACATCAGGTTCTTTTCGTCCTTAAAAAACACTTTTGACAATTCGTCGGCAGTATTGCGTTTTTATTTTAGGACGTGGACTTATGACTTTAGGTTAGGTACTGCAGCGAGAAAGCGCTGGCGGCCGATCGCTTGGCCTGGAGGCAGTTTGTGGATTCCATATGCTCACATAGGGAGCGGATATGGTATAGTGAAAAAAATTATTTACAATTTATGCTTTTTAAATATGACCGTACAATTTTCATAATAAAATAAAAACATTTTCTACAGTCTAATTAATTTGAAGTAAAAAATTAACATGATATTTTTGTTTTTTTCTTTCTAACCAACTAACAATCACGCCATTTACCTGAAGGAGTAGACAGGGAGGATAGAACGCCATGCCATTCTGTCCTGGCACACTTCCCCTTCTTCCTCCACATTCATACATCTTCACATCCACGTTCTTAATTATTTTAAGACACAGGAGTGGCGTCATTCAAATACTGTAAATGTTATGTTATGACGTTAACTGAATAATGTAATAAATAATTAAATTAATAAATATTATTTGTATTGAGAATTGAGGATATTTTTTTAATGTTTCGTGTCCTCCCAAAATGTGAGTAATTCTGTCTACCTCTAATGAAGTACTCCCTAACATGAGTACACTTTTTCTCCGTTCTATCCTGGTATCCTACCTCATCTTGTATTCCAGTCACGCCTCGTCTGTTTCTACAATTGAATCTGTCCTTTAAAATCTAATAGCCATTTCGCTGCTGGCTCTGAGCTGAGTGGCCCAATAAACTAACACAATGTGATCAGAAAATATTCTCACCATCCTTAATATTTGAAATTAGGAGCACAGATAAAAATAAAAATACTTAATTTCTAATTTATTCACATGGTAAAAAACTACAGGTAAAAAAAATATTTCTGTACTTTTGATAAATTATTCATATTTATTAGGGACGTTGGATTACAATACCTTAGAATCTCGTCGTCGTATTTTTCTGGGCAAGCACTTTTACAAACTGATCTCTGGAACTATATCAAATCCAAATATTTTTAAAAAGATTGGCTTGTTTGTTCCAGATAACTACTTCAGAGCGAGATCTCATGCGCTGTTCTATACACACAGAGGTCGTGAATGCAAGAATGCCGGAAATCTCCCGTTAATAGAGTTATAAAATTTGTAAGTGCACTATCTAAAAATTACGTAATTACTTTTTAATACCTACCGTACATGGTTGCTATTAAGGCTTCATCTTCGTTGGGTCTATTGATAGCTTGTAGCTTCCATGATGCAACGGCTTACTGCATTTTTGTATGGATTCTATTTCTAATTTAGATCATTATCTAACTGAATTAAACAATTTTTTTCTACTTTCTGTTTTCTTTGATGAAAAAGTACTTTAATTTATTACATTTGCTTTTTAAGATGTTTTTTCGTCGAGTCGAATTTCTCTGAACGAGTGTTACCTAAATCATCATCAGCTACGGCGCCACAACCCATTGTCAGGGTCCTGACCGCTTCCAAAAAACTTCTGCTTCTTTCCAGTTCCTAATGCCTAGGATGTGGTATTTTTGTCCACACAACAAACTAAGCAAGTACATAATATCTAGCTTAATAACATCACGGCATTTTTCCTAAGATATGGGCAGAAAGGAGAAAATTTCTACAACACTTCATTTGCTTCCTCCGCATTCATACATCCCCACATGCACGCGCGTCAATCATCCCGACTTTTCACACGTCCACATTTAAGAAAATTTTCTTGACTTAATTTTTGTCATGTCGATTTAAACACCCGGACAAACTCGCATCACAATTTATTTTAGCCATGATTTTTATACTCTTTTATCACCTACCTTCCTGTTCTCTCTAATCCGCAGCTAATGGTGCATAAGGCGCTGCATTGGTACACCAAATTATAAAATAAAATAAAATATAATAATTTTTAAAAAAAATGCGGAGTATCTTGATATTTTTTTTACATGAAAGTAATATTATCAATCTTACGTTTCAGCTCCAGCTCAAGGGTCCGATGCCTTGCAGGAAACCCGCTTGCACAGCGCCGGTGTAAACTGTGCGCCTCTCGATTTAAGCTTAGACTATGATGTTCTCTGCGTAATCCATACAATGATGTTTGTGTGAAAGCACTTTTAGTTACCTGGTTGGTCACCAATTTGAGAGGTCACCTAGTTGGTGGCCCAATAATGTGGTATGGATTTATGTGGGTGCACAGAAGGAGAGAAAGTGAAACAGGTACTTACGATTTATACAATGATTTATTCACAAAACTAATCTACTGAAGCTAACACTTGTAAATAATGATTCTACAAACTAAATTAGGCAAAATAAAACGATGATTTGAAATACTAAGTTGGCGGGAATTCTGTGCCCAAAATTCGCGTGCGATGACGAAGGGAGTCCGAAGTATTCTCGTCGCCAGTTTGGCGAATTCGTACGTTTACGTCGGCGGTTCGGCAACTGTCGGCTCGTGACGTCTACGCCGGTCGGCGGTCGGCCACTGTCGTCTCGTGACGTCATTGTCGCCCGCCACACACTAAAAATTTGTTTTTTTTTTCAGGGTGGAGAGATTTCATGATCTCCGTGTACTTCCTGTGTTGAGATCCCAATACTCGTGCAAAGTCCCCGAGTAGAGGACACACTCGGCATACATTAGACCAGGAGCGGGCAATGAATAACTAGCAGTGATCGAATCTGTCACACTTCACTTACTCTCCTAGGAGGTGATGCAACCCTGGTATCCCGAATCCTGCTACCAAGAAGAAACTTTTCAATATTTCAGTAAATTCTAATATTTCAATACATTTAAAAAATGAATTAATGTTTGTAGTTTTCAATATTCATTAAATGAAATACACTGCTTTAATGTACTTATATTTAAAAACTTCCAACCTGTTTCGGAGTTACCACTCCTCCGTAAAGACTTTATACAAATTTAAAAATTAAGCAATGTGTCGCTAACCTATCATGTTCAAGTTGTTTAAAGAGTACGGGGAAAATGGGGTTAACGACAAATTCCTTCATTTTAATTTGTTTTTTGTATGTCGCCAGAAACAGTCAGAAAGCGACGACAAAAAAGATTGGATCGTCTGTCGTCGTCGTCGTAAAACGAATTGCTTTGTTGAAGTGGAAATGGGCTGGTCATATCTGGCTACAGCCAGATTGACGGACGACAGATGGACGAAACGTTTTCTGGTGTGGAGACCGAGAAACCCAAGGCCTCAAGGACATCCACCGATGAGATGAGTGGACGATATCAAAAAGTTTGCTGGAAGACGGTGGATGGGGACGCCGCAGGATCAGGGGGAGTAGAGGCAATAGGGGGTGGCCTATTAGGAAGTCAAACGTTCAAAAATCAAAGTACAAACCATAAATTGAAATTTTCCACACGTAATTATATTGGTTCTGAAATCTTTTGAGAGCATGTACAAATATGCAAGAAGCAAAGGAAGTCTTCCAAAAAAAGTTCTATCCTCTCTGCCTACCTATTTGGAAAAATCTCGTAATGTTGGTTGGCTGGTTAGGCACTTACTTTGATAATACAATATTATTGAAAATGTATTCTTTTTATTAAAGAACTGTAACTATTTTGGTCGTACACTTTAAGCTATTCTACCCTCGAATGACTAAACGCTGCAACAAAGGTTACAGCGTCGTGTGGTAATATAGCTTAATAAATAAATGATCAATCCTACTCATCCAGATATTTAAGTCACACAAATATCCATATTTAAGTCACACAGATATTTAAGGTTTTTATTCAATTTAATGTCTTTATATTTAAGAATTAAATCATGTTTTAAACATGATAAATCAAGCAAATTCTATTGACGAAAAGAACTATAAACGCGATTTACTAAAAATTCAATTCAAAAACTTATAGCGTTTAATCATTCGAGGACAGTATTTTGTTAAACGACATTGACAATTTTCAGCCGTTTTTCCTCGAGATGGATGTATTTTCTTATCAAAACAATAAGCTAAGGAATATTATTTGGCATTATTGAATTCGCTGGCGCGGTACACCCACCGTGACAAAATATTTTAAGGCACACCAGATCCGAGGGGCGAAATTTAATTTCATTCACCACTTTTGGCGCCAAACAAAGCCGGGGATTCCCATATAATCCCGAGCTGATCTCCCTTTTCGAAAATCGAATTCCTCCGCCCCCTCCTCCCGCCACCGCCCTAGCTAGCAGCATCCCACCCCCGCATTCCTCGTCAACACCCGGTCCTTAAATAAGCCAAAACTATTTGGCCGTGTTTCTCAAAGACTACCTTTACTACTACTTTTCCTGATACGTACCCAACGGTGAATAAAGCACTGTATTCACCAAATGCAGTGGATCTTTATCATTCGTTACATTAAAAAATGATCAGTCTTACGCTTCAACGCCAGTCTTATTTATCGACCCCCGTCACCAAACGCGCTCTCAATTACAAATACGGTGTCAGAAAATATAGGGCTAATATTTATTTCCGAAAATTTTTTTAGTAAAATTTTTTCAAAGATGAAATAAATAATGATAAATGAAATCTCCTAAAATCTTGAGTAACAAGTTATCGTCAAACCACCTGTATAATATCCATTCCTTATGTGGAGTATATGAATTCCACAAATTGCCTCCAGGATATTAAATCGACCTGTAGAGCAGTGCTTTTTCCCAAATCAGGTCCTACGCTTCGTAGTTCTGGCGTAAACCGCTAACGTATTATTAGCAGACGTCCAGGAAAACGATGAATAGTAAAAAAATCATGCTTAGTGACGAAATAAAAATTATTAACGTTTTTAACATAAATGTTTTTTTTTTCATATTTTGTGGCCTGGGTATTATGTTGGTGATATTGCGTCCTTTTGTAACTCGCGATAAGTAATAAAAAGCTCACTGATCGATATTACAATATTATCTATGAAACACAAAACTTTGAGCGCCACTGACCCACGGAAGCTCCCTGTCTTGGCGTCATGACGTTTCGACGCCCTCGCGACTGCCTTCTTCGCGCCGCGACGCCGACGCCATAAGCCTCACGTGTACCTAATTCCGCCGGCAGGTGGCAGCAGGAGCCAGGAAAGCGGAAGTCCCATTGGCAAAACGATCCTTGTAAAACGAACATGTCTCAAACTACAATCCGCTTGATTTATGGCGTAAGGGTTGGTGGTACGACTCCGTCTTACCACTCACTGTGAAAATATGGTACTGTAAATCTTCTATGAGCAACGTATATTAAACGCCCTGTTTTACTATTTCATATTTACAAAAAGTATTAATTAAATAATTATGTAGAGAAAAAGAAAGATGAAAGTAGACTAAATGCTGTTGAATCTCTCAGGCAAATGTGTGGTAAGACTATGTGTATGATAGGTGTACAAATGTCGAAATTAGAGCAGAGTGCAAGGCTGAGATAAGCATTATCGACAAAATTAAGAAAGGGCTTTTACGATGGTTTGGTCATGTGGAGCGAATGAGTGATGAAAGAACGGCTAAAAGGAGTTTAAATGCAAGTGTGCCTGGATGTAGAAGTTGAGGAAGGCCGAGAAAGACATGGCATGACCAAGTACGACAAGTACTTGAAAGTGGACATGTAAAAAGTCGGAATAATCGGCGTATGTGCATGAGAAGATGAATGTAGAGGAAGAAAAGGAAGTATGTCAGGACAGAGTGGTATGGGCGTTCTATCCTATCTGCCTACCCTTACGGGGAAATGGCGTGATGTTTAGTTAGTTAGTTAGTTATTTATGAAGAATTTGTTAATTTAAAATCTTCACTAACTACGTGAAGCTACGATTGATTGAGTGTTATAACTTAGGGCCTGGTGCGATATATGAAGAAATGTTACGAAAATTTTAGCATTTAAATTTACGTAATTAACATATCAGCCATAAAACTGACCAACATAATTACAGCATGGTATGCGCATGACAGCTCTCTCTGGCGAAATCCGTGACGTCACCACACAACATTAGCGGCCATTATAATATGGCCTCCCACCCCCTGGTACAGGCTATGACGTCACTATCCGCTACGCTCACCTTCACATAGAATATACAACCTGTCTGCGATGACTCTCGTTGGAAACTACGGCGATATATTATGCTGCGCCAGGCGTTTTTTAAACGAAATAGTCGATAATCATTTTTTTTACTTTTTTTTTTTAGTGACCCTTCAGTCACTTTTGTGTTACGGAATTGGATTCATAATGCCTTTGCTAATATGCAGTTCTGCTTCAAATAATGCTCTCCTGGGTTATAGTGCCGTTTTTTTGCGTACTATACTAAAGCGTACGTCTGATAATCCTACCTTCGGTTAGATGTAAAACTCGAGTAAGCTAAAAAAGAGATTCCATTATCAAGTACATGTACTTGAAAGTGACCATGTGAAAACTCTAAATAATCCTTGAGAAGATGTAATAAAAGGAGTAAGCAAAGGACGATAGAGTGGTAGGACCTTCCAGCCTTTCTGCCTACATGGTAGGCTGTTTAAATACGTAACATATTATTCAAAATTCATTATTATGTATGTTTTTTATTAATATAACAAAAAGAAGAAGAAAAACATATCTTTAATAATTTCTTTAGAGGTGAGTAGATTTAACACTCCTGTCCTGCGTAGAGCCTTACGAACGTTACAGCTGCCTGTATTGAAACGCCACTTGCAGGTCGATACCTTTGTGTCTCTTGTTATCACGTGAATAGAGACAGAAAGCCAACATTAATGCACTTATTAAGTATATTATATACTCACTACTAATTACAAACAAAAGACTTGCTTCGTGTATTTTTTTTATTAAATAAGGGAAATACATATATGCAGTAGCGTGCACTTCATACATGCAGAAAAGCTTTGCATACCCTGCAGAAATAGCATTTAAATAAAAAGTACAATTACGTACCTCTAACTAACTAACTAACTAACTAACCATCACGCTATTTCCCCGAAGGGGTAGGCAGAGAGGATAGAACGCCACACCACTCTGTCCTGGCATACTTCTCTTGCTTCCTCCACATTCATACATCTTCTCATGCACGCACGTAGATTATTCCGACTTCTTACATGCCCACTTTCAAGCACTTGTTTTACTTGATCATGCCATGTCTTTCTCGGCCTTCCTCGACTTCTACATCCAGGCACAGTCGCATCATATATTTTTTTAGCCCTTCTTTCATCATCCATTCGCTCTACATGACGAACCAACGTAAAAGACCTTTCTTAATTTTGTCGATAATGCTTATCTCAGCCTTGCATTCTGCTCTAATTTCAACATTAGTGCACTTATCATACATAGTTTTACCACACATTCGCCTGAGAGATCGCATTTCAACTGCATTCAATTTACTTTCATCCTTATTTTTCCAATTCCATGCTTCGCTTCCATACATAAGGGTTGGTACCAGAACTCCATTATGCACTGCCAATTTAGCCTCTTTTGATAAGCACTTATTAGATACTACCGACTTTAAGGCACCATTAATTCTGTTACCGGCACTAACCCTCCTTTCAATGTCCTTGTCCACATTTCCATCACTTGTGAACATGCTTCCCAGATATACAAATTCTTCCACCTGTTTCAAGCTATCGCCATTTACTACAATCTTACACTTAGTCATATTTTCATTTCTTTCAAAAACCATCACATTCGACTACCTAACGTACCTCTAATTTAAAATATTAACCGAAATTACCAAAACTCCCAAATAATTTACCTTATTTCAAACGTACCCGCGAATAATCACCAGCCATGCTAAGCGCTGCGCCAGCACCACCAAACGAACATACAAAATCGTGTCATAAGCAAATACTAACTCTGCCTTTTTTCCAAAACAAGTATCATCTTTATTCTCTGCATAAATGTGAATGTGTGTGTTAATTGTTTTTTTTTTAAATTGTCAAGGAACAGGCAGTGCTTTTTGTGGTTCAGTTAAAATGACGCCGCTAGTGTGGATCAAGTTGGCTCGGTGGGTGGCCACTCTCTCTTATGACTCGGCGCGGCGCGCGGCGCAGCGGTCTTGGGTTCGATTCTCAACACTGCATTTTTTTTTTTAAATACGTATAAATACAGGTAAGTATTTTTTTTTTATAAATAAAGAAATTTTGAATCTACGCATATACTTATAGGTACTGGCATGAACTACAATTTTCGAAATATTTGTTTCGTTAGATAGGTAGGTATACTCAATAGCTTTGTTTTTTATACTACCTACCCTGATTCAAAACTCTGTGCACGCCACTGCATATATGTAATTTAATGATAAGGACACTTTTTTTAAGAAATGTTTTTTTTTTTAAACTACCTCTACCTACTACTTTTTTACTTTTAACCGAACCTAGTGATGCATATTATGGTACTGCATTGGTGGATACACCAACTATATGGTGACTATAAACAAATATTTGCCTTTACAAATCAAACTTTAAAAATCAAACTTTAAATTATTGTATCCCGCTTATCAATTATCCGATTTATAAACAAATTCCACCGATGATTTTGTAATTTTTTGTTTTGTTTTTCCGCTTTCACAGAAAACTTTAGTTAACATGCCCATTATTAAAAGATTGTATAGATTATTAATTTAAAATAAGTTTTTTTATAATTTAATTTCCAATGTATGATATCTACAAAATATGTATGAATGTATATGTTTTCCACTAGAGGTAGTTACGTAATAATATATTATATGGCAACTTTATGTAAAAACGATAAATTTATTCATCGCCTCTCAAGTTAACCCTCTCGCCTCGAGATTTTATAGCAGGCGGCAATCAAAGTTGCAAATTACTCGAAAACAAGCGAAAACTTCCAAGTGTGTTGGCATTAACGAAACTTTATCAACTTGTCGGCATCTTATTGTCTCGTGACTGCGAAGACGTAATCCCAAACGGATAATGAATTTCATACGACTTCCTTTCTTCGAGAAAAGGGTTGCAAGTTGCTAGTTGCTATAATACCCGACTTAACCCTCTACCCTTACTAGGTGCCGGGAGTTATCCGAGAAATACCCCATTTACGATATAATATAATATTATTTTACGACGCCAGGGGACGAATTTTTATGACCGCCTTTGAGATAAGTAATTTTATCGACGGAAAATTTTACATGGATTTTTGCACTTATTCGACACTAACCTCAAAATATACCGATTCTTACTGCTGTTTGCAGCTGAATACATGCAGTGGACATATTTTTATCCAAATATTTTCTCTTTTAATTTTAATTAAAACCTTAAGAGCATACTTCACCACGTGACTCGTGGCCGCTTCCCTTTTCGATTTTCTCCCTGGAATTTAACATCAGAGCAATGATTTTTTCACACATTTTAGATATCGACCAGATGCGTATTTACATTTTCTTTTTTAAAATGATTTTATTTCTTTAAGGGAATAAATAAATTATTTAAAAATAAGACGATACAAATACGCATCTGGTCGATATCTCAAATGTGTGAAAAAATCATTGGGTTAATGTTAATTCCAGAGAAAAAAATCGAGGAATATGTTTATATGGAAAAGCGGCCACGAGTCACGTGGTGGGATATGCTTTTAATACATATTATAATATTGAAGCAGTGGTATTTAAAATTTACTATTTGCGAGCTTTCGTACTTATCTGACATAAATCTTTTATTAAAAAAAAACAATTTCACCCTACAAATTTTATCTCTGCTTTAATTTTCACAGGTTTCTATCATTAAACTAATATAAAAAGGATTAAATATATTATGTGATTAGCTTCTGGTTATTAATTAATATATTGTTTATTGTACTGTTTAAATAAAATTATTATTATTAAAGCCTCACATCATGAAACTTACTAACGAGTATATTCAGAATTTCCAATAAGAATTTTAGATAACTTTTCTTTGGTAGAACAATTGTTTCCACACATATGAATGTTAAACAAGGCGGAGTAACACGTGGGAGAGCGGGTCGCGAACTTTGAGGAAATTCCATCCCTCATACAAAGGTGAACGTAGAAATTTCCCACAAGCAAATCTTAATTTTCTCTACTTGCCCCAGGGAGACCCGTGTGCTCACAGAGCCGACAAAATGGCGGAGAACACGTGTTAATTTAGCGGAGATGATGCAAATCACGAATTCGCGCAAGTCCTGAAGTCTTGTAGCTAACAAGATGTGAACACCTTAGAACATTTTTACGTTCACATGTGTGCAGTTAAATTCATTAATGTAATATAATATACGTCAATATGTAGACATGCTTTTCTGTGGATAACAAACTGGTTCAACCGATAAAATTAAAAATATTTATCTTTTTGTTTTCACGTCGTTTTTGAAACTACATAGGTTACATTTCATTTGATATTACAGTTTCCTAGCAAGAGTTCCAAACCGAAGCCGAAGTGCTGTCATGTTTATGCATTATTATACCGTAGGTACCGTAGACATCGTATTTCTTCTGTAAATAGCAGGGTACTTT
This sequence comes from Micrasema minimum, assembly GCA_022494985.1. NCBI lineage: Eukaryota > Metazoa > Arthropoda > Insecta > Trichoptera > Brachycentridae > Micrasema > Micrasema minimum. Next base: position 25,978 of record JAGVSP010002376.1, on the reverse strand, counting down.
TTAAATCCGTTGAAATCAATATTACTGCTTTCAAAACAACTTTACATTATTATGAAAGGCTTCAAAGAAGTGGTGGTTTATTTCTTCGCGGAGCTCACATTGATTTCTTGTGTCTAATTTTCCACAGGTAATAAAATAAAATAAAATGTACTAACCATCATCATCATACCGTAGGAGCATAATATGGATTCCACAAACTACCTCCAAGACAAGCGATCTGCCGCCACTTTCCGCGCACCCTCCCAAGTCAGGTCTACGTCACGCAGCTTTGACGCCAACTGCTGACGGATTGTCAACAGTGAACGTCCAGGACGCCGAAAAATAGGCAAGCATGGTTAAGGCTCTCGCCCTAAACGTCTTCGCCGGATGACAGTAGATCCAGGGGTTGCTGCGTCCGTTGCCTCACTTCTGTGTTTCTAACAAAGTCAAACCACCGCATAATTCTTATAAATATTCTTATAAAACACAAATTCTCAAAACTCAGAAGTCTGCTATTTTGGGCCCTGGTTAGGTGCCATGATTCGCAATGTATTAAGAAGCATCACGTGATATTGATAATTGTGGATTTTTACTCATCTTTTTAATCTAACTAGTATCTAACTATCATTTAAAAAATGTTAGAATTCATAACATGGCAACACTGCTCCCCGACCTACCGTCATCTATCAACATATCGACCATTAAAACAACTCGAATAACATTAAAGTGGACTTTTTCTGCTGCCACAAACGGAGATCTTAACATTGTTAACATTGATCTTAATATTTAATAAGAATAACTTTAAACAGTTATGTTATTCAAAGTTCCATGTCATGAAAGCGAAGAACCCTGTGTTCTGAAGCTTTGCATTACGTATAGTATACTATGTACAATCTACACTTCTGTTCAGATCCTACTTACGTTATATAGACGCACCCTAAGTTATTCGTGTGCCTCCCTTACTCGTGTCTGACAACTTGCAGCGTCTTAGAAAAACGGGGAGGATTTTCATGTACTTAGTTTAATATCCATGATTTAGAAACAATGAAGAGTACCTATTTTTGTTGCATTACGTATTATCCTAAATGTTTTACAAAGTTCTCATTCACGTGTTTTAATCATTTAATTTTTAACACAATTTATACGTTTTTGATGGGTATCCATGTCAACCAATGAATTAGAATAGGTAAACTACAATACAAAATCAATACAATTTAAAAACTTGACGCTCCTTGAAAACCTGAAAATTCGTAATATTCTCTAAATTACATTTTCCATTGAGTGACGCAATAAAATACTTTTCAATTCACAGGGGTGCAGTCATCGTGAAAATAAATTGAATTTAAAATAAATCTGTCAGCGCCAGTGTTCCAGTACCAGCTGAACTTGGTACAAAAGGAATAACGATAAACTTCTACTGTCTCTCTTCCTCTTATAAAATTTAGTGCCCTATAGCTTCTATATGCCCCATAATTAATTAGAGAGCTTAGTTTTAAAGCCGTGGGAGGGGGCGGAGAATGAGGGGGTAGGAAGGAAGAAGGGGATGGAGGGATGCTGGAAGATGGCAGCTAAGTTACCAGAGTTGCCAAGAAACTAGGGAGACTCATAAATCTAAAGTTTGGAAGGGATGAAATTAGTGAGAATAATGCACCGCTCCCTACAGCCATTTTTAAACAACCATACATTATACATAATGTTATGTACTTTGTGTGTTTATGGGATCTCTGATGACTTGCAATAAATGGTGTTTATGTGTTTTAATTTTATTGGTTAATGTTTGTAGAAGTGGTTTTTGTCATTAAATTATGATGGTTGACTTGTAATAATTTGATATTTTATTTATTTTTCATAATAATAATACAATGCAGTTGTTTAGAAATCAAATATGACGCAAAAGGAGATATATAAACCACATAATATGACAATTATTTAGTTGACCAACAATGGAATTAAAATATTCTTGCATTTTTATTTGTGATTTTAATAAATATTTGTATTAACTGGTAATTTATGGATACAAGGTGCTATACACAAATAAATATGATTTTTAAATTTATAGAAATTGTTGTCACACACACTATTTATTGGATACTGCTACTTAAAATAATGATATGTCATCGGAGCTAAAACTCTTCATAAGCTATGTATATGGCCATCTGAAAGTCAAAGTCTTCATAAAAAAATTACTTGAATGCGAAACTTAGTATATTGTCTATGGGTGCTATTTAAATGTTTACTGAACAAAATTAGTATAAATTATAAAATAACGTCATCAACTATTATAGTCTTTATAAAGCTAACATACGTATATTTATAATGATTCTAAAATTATCAGCAAATTATCTACGTAGCAATTGGCGTTTCCTTTGCAAGGAGTTAAATTTCTTAGCTGGCAACACACGCACAATAATTTCCCTCCAGAACAGCGGGAGTCTCGGCAAGATGGCGGCCGGTGAAATTATTCGGCGGGAGGAAGGAAGGACGAGGATTTACTTAAGTAATTGCGGCGGTATTAACTGCGAGGGCAATAAAATAATAAGGAAGTGTCCCGTCTTATCTCCAGCCATAAATATTAACCCCGGCAGTTCTGGATATCCCTAAAATTACTATGTTTTCGCTGCGTCCTGCGTAGTAAGCAATTGAGTACCTACCTAGATACTTCAAAACCAAAATGTAGGTACCTACTTATTTCCAATAACACAGTTTTCGGAAAATCAAACTATTTGATGCACTAATTATGATAATAATAATAAAACAATACATCGTGGAAGAGTTGTGTTTACCAATAATAAATATTTGATAAGATACGTTTACGCGTAGCAATTATTGTTAATATATACATAAATATTATTTCATTCCATATCACAAGAACCTCCTTAAAATTAAGTACAAACAAAATTAATCGAATTGTAGCTTTATTTTGTTGAAGAACGCTGTTTTATAAAATTGTCCAATTAGTTTTATACCAAAAGAAAACTCAATTCTTGCTATTTCGATTTAATTAATTAATTCAGTTTTTAATAAGGTGTATCAGATTGAGCTTTGAGGCTTGATTCTAGAGCCCAACTAATGATCACCTTTATCTACTACTACTTTATCTACTTCACCTACTGGATAGAGAGTTAGTCAAGGATCCGTAATAAATAATAATGAATCCACAATTATTTCAACTTTAAATTGGAAAATTCAATTCTACGTCAATTGAGAAAAGGGGGCAAAAGATCATTTTAAATATTATTTGGTACCTACGTAACTACGTGTGGATGATTCAACACTTTAGGACCGCGATTTTTTTTTTTTTAAACTCTTTCAATATGTAAATAAATTGATTGCATAAACCGAAATTATATTTTTTCTTAAAGTGTAGAGTCTTCGTTTTATAATATCCCGTTATCAAGATAATATTCTTAAATGTAGTTATTTAATGTTTTTAAAGCCCCTGCAAATCTTGTAATAAATAGAAATCAAGAAGTGTGTGAAGAATTAAAAAATGATACAAAAAAATACTCAGTACTAAATGCATGTATAATCAACATACGTGTACGTAATAAACCACGACTTTATTAATGTCTCAAATGGAAAAAATATGATTTCATAATTTAAGTAGTTCATTATAATAGTTTCTCTAGCATATTAATTACCGACTACTTGTAGAAAATTTTTGTAGCACCTTAGTACACAGACATATTTTTTGTAAAAGATGTACAGATGCACGAGTGTTGGTGAAAGTGTCATGGCGGGCATGACTTCGCCTTGTGTACACATGAAAAGTCAACGAATTATTAATAAGCACCACAATTTTAATTAATAATTATCTCGCGTTACAGAGGAGGCATTAATTCCTGTACCATGCCAGGTGAGGACAGCACTCACCCAAACCAGGGGTGCATCGTGGTCCAGGGATTGGAAAATACAAAAAAAATAATATCAATTTAGGGGTAATATCAGATTAAAGCAATGATTTTTTCACACATTCGAAAATTATACCAGAATGTATTGCTACCTATTTTTTTTTATTTACAATATATGAATTATGTAATGTAAAAGCCCTTTGAACGTGGATAATATAAACATTTCGTAACTACATTGGTTACATTGGTAAAACCCATGTCATGTGTAACAGCTCGTGTCAAGATGCCCAGATCCCCCTGGCTTTGTCGGGACAAGTCATCGAAAGGGTCGAGAGCTTCAAATACTTGGGAGCGTACATGACAGAAAACGGCAGAGTTCAGAAAGAACTGGGAGTGCGGCTTGGAGTAGCGGGCGCCGCGTTCTATAGTATGAAAGCTGTCTGGAGATCGGATATTTACTCGGTTAAAACAAAATGCCGCCTTTATAACTCCTGCATTACACCTGTTCTTCTCTATGGCTGCGAATCGTGGCACCTAACTAGGGCCCAAGACAGCAGACTTCTGAGTTTTGAGAATAGGTGTCTTAGAAGAATTTTAGGTGTGCGGTGGTTTGACTTTGTAAGGAACACAGAGGTGAGGCAACGGACACAGCAAACCCTTGGTATCTACTGTCATCCGGCGAAGGCGTTTCGGCTGGCTAGGCCATGTACTACGTATGCCTCCCGAGAGCCTTAACCATGCTTGCCTATTTTACAAGGCATCAGGTTCTCGGCGTCCCGGTCGTCCATTGTTGACAATTCGTCGGCAGTTTGCGTCGGAGCTGCGGGACGTAGACTTGACCTGGGAGGATGCGCGGGAGCTGGCGGCCGATCGCTTGGCCTGGAGGCAGTTTGTGGATTCCATATGATCGTATAATAACTAAACAACGTTTTACCGAGAAATCGTGTATGTAGATTTTAGATACACCCCTTTTCTATATTATGATTGACAAGCGGGTAAATTTAGTATTGCCGACTTGGCTGTATCCAATATTCGTTTTAAAAAATATCTCTACATTATGACTTCTTGTTTCCTTGTGAGGTGTGGAGTGAGTGACGATACCGACTTGTCACCAAGTGAGTTCGGGTTCGAGTGCCAGCGGGTAGGCGGCCAAGGGCTGGCGTTGAGGGCCCAATTAGCAGCCAGCGAGCGCGCTGAGCGAGGAAATCAAATTAGGAACAAGCTACTTAACAGGGACTTCTCACTTATTTCTTCTTCTTCTTTATCTTGCATTTCATTAGGTAAGATTTTTTGAGAAAAATATCTTGTGATTGTAAATAAGATAATAATTTATTTTATGTCAGATTTTTTTTACGCGGCGGTTCAGGGAAAAATAATGTGTTAATTTTTTTGAGATGATTCATTTAAATTGAATGTTTTTTAACTCTTTTTTCGCATGTTAAGTGTGCACCTCTCAATTTCAGCTAAAATACTATTATCGCTAAAATAAATATATGTATCTTTCAAACACAACTTAATTTTTCGTCAACTGCAAGTCAATAGGAATTTTTAGTAAATCTATAATAAATAATTTTAATTATGCCTGCTAAAATATAGCTATGTTATTATTAAAATTTGGTATGCAAAAATATTGTTTTGTAAATTCTAAATTTGTGAAATCCAAACTTGGTTCTATTATACCTACTAATTATGTAAATGTTCAATTATGTTTAGTACTACAATGTGTTGTGTATATATACTACAATGCCCTGACTCGACACGGACTATCTAGTGAGTCGGGGCCAGATCATTGGCATGGGTCTCTACTGATTGAGTCGCCATCCCATTATTGTGATTATTAAATGTGTGAAATGTAATAAATAATTAAATAATTACTAATGTTTTATAAGAATTATTGATATTTTATAAGTGTTACTAACAAATTGGTTGGCTTCCTGTTGAGAATAGGACGGCAGGAATTCCTAATAAAAAACTCAAAAACTCTAACGCCAAACGTCGCGCCAACCATTCAACATTCCATACATTTTTTTACTTTATACGGGACAGTTTGCAAACTGCATATTGTATCGTCTAATTTTTTTAAATAATTCATTTATCTCCTCTAACAAATAAAATACAAAAAAATAATAAAATGCAAATACGCAAATGGTCGATATTTAAATTGTGTGAAAAAATCATTGCTCTAGTGTTAAATTCCAGGAAGAAAATCGAGGAATACGTTTGTATGGGAAGCGGCCGTAAGTCGCGCTGTGAGGTATGCTCTTAAGGTTGGATTTCTAATATTAAGTTATCATTAAGAAGTCATACGGAAAATAACGAAAAAAAATTCTCATAAGATGAATAAAACAGTTTTTATGTACCTAGTATATGACGCATTTGACATCATTTAACTGTTTCTCTCTCTAATTTGGTTCTGTGGTGTATCCAAGTGTCTCTAGAATCCTCCCTCCCAAGAGATCTGAATGCGGCCATGCAGCACGCGGTACAGAGTGTCCCCCTCAGGCGGAAATAATGCAAAGTTGTCACCATCACCTACCAAGTAACCACTTGTAGTTCTTTAATTAAAGGTGTCGGACATTGTAAAGTGGCGTAACTTTGCCTCTCTCGCGGTTATGGTAAAGTTAAACTTATCACGGCTTTTATCTTCGCGCTCGCAGGGCGGGGGGTGGAAATTTATTTGAAATTTATTTCTTTACAACTAAAATGTGCGAGTTATGCAGAGTCGCCCACTTGAGCAAGATGGTAAGCGTATTCATTTCTGCGCGTTGGTTGAAGTCTAAATGTGAAAATGTTTTTAGGATCAGTGGCTCTTTTAGAATTTGTCATTTTTTTGTGTAGATTCGTGTTGCATCCCCATAATAAAAGTAATACAAATCATAATCCGAGTTTTCTAAAAGAAAACATTTTTAATTGATAAATTGCTTATGATTTAATATCAGTTTTACCATCATTACATTTATTACATTTTCAAAACATTTCCAACAATCTAAGTTGGTAGTAGATGTATTTACAACCTAGTGATTACATTCAGAAATACGGTATCATACAAACAGTTTCATATTATTGTATTTTATTAAATTGCAATACTTTATTTTACATCAAATGTAACTCATTACTTAAAACGTAAGTTAGTGAAAATAATAATATTTGGTATTTATTTACTTTTTATGTATATTAATGTTTTTATATATCAATTGAATAAAAAAGAAAAACATGAAAAAAGTGTTTTATTATTTTCATAATTTGATTTTTAGGACATTTTTAACTGGATTGTTATCATATTTTGACTCTTTTTAATTTTTTTTAAACTACAGATCAAATTTTTGCCACCTAACTACCAAAATGTTTTCGACACTTATACACTGATACAATAGCATAATTTTTTCATTAAGCCTCAAATCTGGATAGGCATCTTAATTTGTATTCAAAATTTAATCAAATTTAATTAAATTTTTTTTTAAAAAATCTTATAAAAATCATCCTGAAACTTCATTCATTCCTATATAATTTTTGAATCTTAATTGCATTCAATAATTTAGATATAATTTTATTCCTTTCAAAAATCATGCTATAATTTTATACCATTCAAAAATCATTCAAAAACTATTCCTTCCTTTTTGCGTATAAGGCACATAAAAAATACTGCTTTTAGTTTGAAAGTTGAAAATTCACAGTACAAATCACTTTGTGGGAATGATCTACTTTCAGTTAATTTTTCAGGTTTCAGTTATCAATTTTATTTATAAATAAACATTTATTATTTTTTTTATAATAAATCAGTAAAATGCATTGCTATTACTACTATAATTACCATTATCCGTACCAATGTTGCATAGGGCACTGCTTTGGTAATTGGTACACCCAAGTACAGTTAACATCGATCATTTTTTTAACTGAAAAGATGATCAGTGAAATATTTTTGTTTGAAAACTCACGTTGAAATAAATATTTTGATTTTAACCTGTGACCTCGTGAATGGTAGCTCAGTCGCTAACCACTACACCATAAGGCGGAAAACTCTTACATTTTCAATTCAATCAATCAAACTCATTTATTTTTGTGTATTTTTAGGTTTTTTACCATGTGTACATACATACATACCTATATGTAGGTACATAATATATATACAAGGTAGATTTGCACAATAATTCTGACAGAAAAAAAAAATTCTTATGTTTTTCCACAAAGGGAAACCTGTTGTTTCCAATCGATCGTTTTCACGCCAGCTTCTTTTTTTAATCTCTTTTCCATCATACTACGTCTTGCATTTAGCAAATTTTACAAGTAAATACAGTTTGTTATAAAAAAATAAGGTACATAATATATTCGTCATAATATATCAATTCTAATATCTTCACACCATAAAAACTTGGTTGAAAGACATTGCTTAAAAGCAATAAGCCCGCCTTTGTACTCTTGCTATCTAATTGTAGGTACATGAAGTTTTAAATAAATAAATAAAACTTTTAGTATTTTGTACTATTTTCCAACTTCAAGAAAATTTCAACTACTCGTATTTAAAAATATGAGACTGATTGATGAGGTATCAGGACATGTTGTTTTATAGTTTTTCATGCATCTTTATTAAGATATCCATCTACTGTTTTAGTGCAACGTATATAACGAGTAAATCAGTCCTATTTTTAAAATAAATAAATAACACCAATTCGTTGGTATCAGTTAGATTGCTATTATTACGATTTACGTCGAAAACGGTTATTACATAAAAATTTTGTCTTATAATCAACATTACGTAAAATTCAAATTAAATACCATTACGGCTTGGGTCATTTATCGTTCCTTATTTGATAACACCATTTTTGAGTCATGAGATAAATCGTCAGACATAATAAACCAGTCCGCCCCTGACATCGGGTTGGGTACAGGGGTGGAGTAGGGTTGGTGGGCGCCCACCTTAATTAGGCCGACAGAGAATACGTAAGAGATGTCAAGGGAACCACTGACTACTGTTTGAGAGCTTCGAGATGTCACTTTGATCTGTGAAAATTAATATTTTAAATTGCGTCTCGCATTTCGATCTGATTTAAATTGGAATCAGTATTGGAAAAATAATACACTCGAAATAATAAGCTTTGCGGATCGAATGTTAAGATTTTAATGAGGGATTAGTTAAAGAGAATTTTAAAAATAACCACTTGTGATTTTCATCAAACGAACTTTGTATACGGTACTAACTAGAATGCCTATTATCGATGGAATATAAAATAATTTTTATGCAATAAACTTCTAATTTTAGTAGATATTACAGAAGTATGCAGACATACGAGCATATTCGTATAGTTAATTTATAACTACATATAGTTAATTTTATATTATTAAGAATTGATAAAACACATGCATTGATAAAACACGTGCCTACAAATTGATAAAATACTAACACAGCTATCAAGAATAACTTTTTTAGTAGTGAATATTTAATATTTTGCGAAAACAGTTAATAACTTAGATCATAATTTATTTATGTTTAATTACTCTATGTACATACCTACACTACCCTTATATAGTATTCTAAAAAATATGCTTTCATTAAATAAGCTTATTTTATCATAACTTGTGGGTGATTTCAAATTTGAATTTGAATTAAAAGAAACGTGGGTGGCGTATTTTAAGGTTTTCGTGGAAATAATTTAACATAAATAGGGAAATGTAAAACATTACAAGGCAAAGTAAGGAGTTAATGCCTTCTCTATAGAAGGTGGGTGGGGAGGGTTGCGTTGGAAATTCCCAGTTATTAGGCTTGTTTCCTCAATAACAGTTCAACTTTTCATTTCAATACCTTAAAGCTTTGATCTCGATAATATGAATATTGTTTGAAAAAAATTCACCACGTTTGATTAAATTGGAATTGAAATCGAAATAAAATTAACATTTGGATTTCATTCGAAGTAACCCTTTGAGTTTTCCGGATATTGTCAATGTGTTTTAAAAAAGTACAACGATTTTTTTATTTATGGATTATGTCAATAGAGAATAATTGTTTGAAATGCGTTTTTAACACTGTAATTTCCATGCGCTTTTCAACGTAAAACCAATTATTTTTTACTATTAAGTTTTTAGCTGAATTTTAAATGCGCACTTGCGTTTTTTATACACTTGTACACGTAAAAAATACACTTGTATTTTTTTTCTGTAGGTATCCGCATCTTTTTGTTACTGTTAAAGCCCTTTTTAATGCAAAATTCAAAATGATTATTACTGCTAATAAAAACTGTTTTTTTAAAATTGGGACTAAATCAGAGCGTTTCAATTTGTGAATAAAATGAAAATTGTACATCATTCTATATCCGTTTGTAATAAGTACCATAATCTTGAAACTATCTTCAAAGTAATTTAACATTTTTAATAATGAAATGATATCACATTCATTCATTATACCATATCCGCTCCCTATGTGGAGCATATGGAATCCACAAACTGTCTCCAGGCCAAGCGATCGGCCGCCAGCTCCCGTGCATCCTCCCAAGTCAAGTCCACGTCCCGCAGCTCTGACGCAAACTGCCGACGAATTGTCAACAGTGGACGACCAGGACGCCGAGAACCTGATGAATTATAAAATTGGCAAGCATGGGAAATGTCCTTAATACTATCATATTTGATTTCTTGTGCATCTGAGCTACTGACTCAAGTAAAAATATTATGATCTTTAGAAATGAATCATGGATGTTGTTTAATCAGTACCTAACTAATTATTTTAATGTGTTGATTTTTTATGTTTCGTACTAACTTTGAACTTCGTTTTACAAACCGTAGTTTATTTTATTTATGTGTTGTGAGTGACTGGGCGTATTCGCACCGTGGAAGCTTTTTGCTTTTACAGGGGCTGCGATCATCCTCCCCCTCCCCTTTCCTCCCCCTCCCGTGCCACTCCCTCTCCGCCCCTCGCCACGACCAAGGTAGCGGCTCACAAAGCGTCGTGACTGGACAGGTACAGGGTGGCTCTGAGGCCATTTTTCATTCTACACGGTACCCGCAAACTCGCAGCCGAAATGGAAATTTTAAATGTGTTTAACAGTCATTAGTGACATTTGCGTTTCGCATTGTGTTGGCTGACTTGTAATTTGTTTGACATACTTGTGCTGAATCTTAAGTAAGTTCATTGATAGTGGGAATTTGGTGAGTATGTTAGTATGTATAATGTCAATTAATAGTAGCTTTTTTAAAACAACATTTTTTTTTTTGTACCAATGGGTGCCAATGAAAATGGCAAATTTATTTTTTTCATTTATTTCTATTAGGACGATAAACAACGTATTGTTGTCTCCTGCGCTTAAATATTCAGAACTTATTTCCCAACACTTACACCACACTCCGCACACGTACCACAATACAACATTATACACACATAAACATTTCAAACACTTGTTGTTTCCTCACTCTTGATGCCCTCAATAATTTATTTTATACATTGTATTTTGCACTTAAATGGTGCTATGTTATATATCCAGCCTTGACATATTAATCTCAATTTATTTGTACCTACTCTGCGTGTATAACATTAAAAATATAAATAAACGAGTCGTTCTGAATCAGTTTATACATGATTTAAATTTATACTTTGATGATTAATAGTGCATAGAATTATACTTTATTTATACCAAGTGCGTAATCTTTAATAGAGCAGTCCGCTTGTGCTTCAGTGTGAATTGAGAAAAATACATTAAATCTGCATTATTATGACCAAATCAATTCCGAGTTCGAGGCACACGTCCAATTGCTCTAACATGTTGCGAATCATTTAACATCCATCCAACATGCTCTAATATGTTGCGGTTCCGAGATAGCTTCCGTTGTACTTCTCATCCAAAATTGAGTAATGCTCATATAAATCCGAGTACCGAGGCTTTACACGATAACATGCTCAAATCGAATTCCGAGGCTTCCGACATGCTTTACACGTCCAACATGCTCTGCTATATTGCGAGGTCCAACATACGAGTTCCGAGGCTTTACACGTCCAACATGCTCTGCTACATTGCGAGTTACTAGGCTTTATACGTCCAACATGCTCTAATATGTTGCGAGTTCCGAGGCTTTACACATCCAACATGCTCTGCTACTTATCCAACATGCGAGTTACTAGGCTTGGCTATATTGCGTCCAACATGCTCTAATATGTTGCGAGTTCCGAGGCTTTACACGTCCAACATGCTCTGCTACATTGCGAGTTTTCCGAGTTACTAGGCTTTATGCTACATTGCGACGTCCAACATACGCTCCAACATGCTCTAATATGTTGCGAGTTGGGCACTGCATATGTACACCAAATGCAATGCATCTTAATCATTTTAATAATATGTATCTATTTATTTATCTGTTTGTCAATCTTTTTAAACGGCTGAACTGAAACTAAAAGAAGCAATAAAAAGTATGTGGATTTTTAAAAAATAAATTAAATTATTAATTATTTTCGTGATTCGTTACAAGATCGATTTGGTATTACTCTCTATTGGGAAAACTTCCTGCTCACCGTGTACATTTCAAGCCCTCCAAAGAAAAGGTTATTGATGTTGTGTATTGAAATATTTATTATTATGAGAAAGGATTTGGAGCCATTTATCGTCCTCGGAGCGCTGAACAAAAATTTCCCAGAGACCTGTCGATTTGAAGGATGGTCGTAGGTAAATTTGTGATGAGGCTTTTCAGGAAACTCCGAGCATTTTTAGTTCAACAAAAAAGGCATCGTAAAGATACACCATTCAGACATCAGTCTCCCTGCTTCTTCACACAACGTGTAGCATCTTGTATCGGAAATACATTTTTTATTCCAAACATGCCGCCATTAACGGGCCCCGGAGATTAGCGGGCGATACCAAAGTAAATAATCTTATTTTGTGCTAAAATCATCCTCCGACAATAAATCATTAACATTCTTGAAAATCAAATCTGGTTTCCATCAGCATTGAATATTAAATTTTCCCAAAAGTGTACGTTCATTGCAAGGATAATACATAATAATATTTAAGTAATTTCCTTCCAATACTTCCATTTTTAGATCCTAATGAACCATAGAGCTTTGCAGTTGAAACATCACCATTTTTATTGTAATTTAAATAATTAAATTATTTACCACAGTAGCTCATTTCAAATTAAATAGGCATTGTCGAAACTAGTTAGCATTTGTTCTAAGAAATATGAATCATAAAACAAACTTGTTTTATTTCATTTAAATAATTGTATATTGTGGTCAGGTGTATTAATAGTCGCTAAAAGTGGATTAGAATCGCCATGTTACATTAATTCTCTACCACAATTCCGTTCCGAGCTGAAATACTGAAAAAAAAAATTGCAAAATTGAGTTAAAAATGTCATTTTGTTAATATATTCATATTCTGTAAATGCTTAAAACGTGGAAGTCCTCCGGTATACCAATACTAAAATTGTTTGTTCCAAAACAACAGTTCAGTACTTCTATATAAAGCTGAATACACTTTAAACCGCTCCGCTCTCCTGAACAATTTAACAATTGTGACTTCCAACCTTTCAGCTTTTAAGGTACAGAATTTATAATTTCCTACTTTCTGGGTTTTATTTATATATTAATTAGTTTCGTACAAACTTGTTTGCACTCCCATTTGAGTTACAAAACTCATTCTGGGACAAATATTACAATAATTCAAAGACGTATAAAAATAATGTATAAAATTTGTAACGAAAAAAAGGTATTCAATATTACCGCAATAGAAACAATGAAAAATTACAATAAAAGAAACAATTTTAAAAAATCGTTCAAGAGTGTTTATGTATCTAAGAGTTATTTTGTGTTATTTTATTGCTATCATCTGAAGGTAGCCCCGAAATTGGTATGTGAATTTTTATTATAAGAAGACAAACAAAAGCATTTCTAATATACTTTCAGTAGTAAAATCTTTCATTTGAGTGCCTAACTTATCTTATCTTGAACTTAAATTGAATTGATACTTACGTACACTGAAAAAAAATTCGTTGATTTAGCTAAACTATTTTTGGTTTTCAACAATATAAATTAAATTGTTTTCGACTCGTATTGTTAACAACGAATATAAAATGGATTTTATACAATGCAATACATATTTTTATACAACTAAGAAAGCTTCATTGTAAAGGATAATTCCTTGGAAACATAGTCCATGCGATATGTGTGACAAGTGACTCGTAATACCGTCAATAAAAAATCAATGATCCACATAAAAATAGCTGAATAATCAAATCCAATTCTGGCTCGTACCTGGGAAGTGTATTGTACAGCAAATAATTACAATTCGCAAATGGTCTGGGTTACAAAAGGTATTTCGCAGGCATTACATAAGCCACGACGAAATTTAAAGTGTTCAAATATCAACCTACCCTTATTCATTATGAATGCGGCAATAAATGTTCCACCCTGATCACAATGCGGCCAAGTACCAATGACTCTGCCGTTTTGTACGCCATTTTTAGTATTTTTATGTTCAAGATGTATAACCCGATAGTGCCGTGTCACCATTGTGACAAGACAAATTATTCAAAAGTACATTTTAACGTATGACATTATTTAATGAAAACCGAAATGCGATATTTTTTTAGTTTCCTGTTGAATTTTTCAATATCTGAGACATTGACTTTAATCGATTGTGTATTTACATTACTTTATTCGCTTGTGCTTTTATAGATTACTTTTCAATTGTTAATGTAGGACAGGTTAAAAATTCCCATATCTACCAAAAATCATGATTTTTTTTAAAACCAACCTCAGTTGCATCGTTTTTTAGGTGCTTTTGCGATCAAAATCGAGCCATAATCGACAGAACAACGTAAGCAATATTCTTGGTGAATTGTGTTTTTTTCATGAAAAAATGTCTTTTATAAAAGTAAAAAAATAAAGCTAAAGTTACATTTTAGGATCAAACAACGTTAAGTCAAACAACGACACAAAATTCTAGCAGCAAAACAAAATAACAAACGCAATAAGACAAACCATTAAAAAACATTTATTTTCGATATTTGTTACGATAAATATGTACGATAGTTAAACTTTATATTTTCGTAATTAATACATGATTTTTTAAAGAATTTCTAATTTTTAGACGTATTTTTTTTTTTCAAAAAAAAAAATTAACCACCTCAAACAGGCGCCAGGAGGCCAAATTACAGAGGGCAACAACGTCACGAACACCCAGGCTTAGGAAAAATCACTTTTAATTTTTATGTTCTAACCGGGAATCGAACCCGGAACCTCCGTATCGTAATAAAACTAATGCAAAAGCCCTTTTGACTGTGTTTCTTAAAAATTACAAGTAAATTCAGTAACAAAAAATATATCTAATTAGAAGCCAATAAGAATTTACATTTCGGTACGTCTTCATTTAGGTGAGATGAATTCAGAACTGTACTGTATATTTGGTTGTGATAAATTCAGAAACTTTTATTATGTTAAATTTGGAATTTACTATAATTAAGTGAATCCAGTAAAGAAGTACATAATATATGTACTTACCCACATATTTCTACATGTTTTAAGAAATTCACAAAAAATATTTTGTGTGGTGTTTTGCATTATTTAGTCAATCCACTGTTTTTCGGAAATCGAGCTTTACATTACTTTTAACATTTCTGATCTCAAAATAGTTCATAGCTAACAGCCTGTAGATTACGGTAAATTAATATTAACTGTGCATACTATGCACATACATATTCAATTTCCCCCGTACTTAAATTAACAGTGCTTATTTTATATTTAAAAATTTTAGAGTTACTTTTTAACTCATTAATTTTAATAAATACATGTATTAATATTAAATTTCAATACAGAACATGAGTGATTTGAATGCAGAAAATAAATGAAAATGAATGCACAATAAAATGTAGTTGTCCATTAAAAAAGCAAAATTCAAGGACGGCGAACATACAACAAAGCGCATCTCACTGCTTTGATACTCAACCAAAATAATCGGGAAAACTGAAATAAAAAAGAGTTGGTCGAGTGCCGCTTAACATCATCTATTTTATTTTGAGAGTTCCACAAGCGCCTCTTAAGGGCAGTAATCCAAGTATTCAATTTTCCACCGAAAAAGGTTTTCTGGACATATTTTTTTCGCGACATTATTTCTTCATTTCGTCGGGAACGGATTTATCCCAGAGCCGGACCGGCTCACACCAGCTTTAGGAACGAAGTAGGAAGGGGGGCCGCAATCAAATTAAGTCAGAAAGCCACTTAAGTAATGTTGAGGACCTTTTTACAATCACGATAAAAGGGATTGAGTCCCGGAGATTGGGTCTAAGTCTCCCAGTTTAATAACATAAAAGGCCGCTATAATTGAAGAGGACCAGAATTGAAAGGCTGGTCCTAGAATAGAGATTACGCTAAGTCCAATTTCTCGCATCGTCCTCCTTATACTCTCACGTGGCGCATTTCATATATCTTACTCTTACACCGTCCTCTTCAAATCTCAGAATTACTGAGATGTACACATACATACTTTGAAAATAAAAATTCAAAATAGTATTTAACTTTTTTGTCCTACAAGACACAAATCTTCTTATATATTATCTCAAACTACTGTTTGAAAGACAAAAATAAGGTAAGGAATTGGCATTAACTTAACATAACACATCATTAATTAACTTTCACCATAACTAATAAAAATCAGTGCTTAAGTATGTACCTACATATGGAGTTAAAATGCCTGATACATAATAAATTGGGCTTGAATATTATTTCCTTCATAAATTAACATTATTCATCTATACAAACTATACAAATTAATAGTACCTTTACAGCGGCATATCACAAATAAAAATTATTATCAATATTTTCTTACCTTTATTCCGAGATTTTTCTCACCAGTTTCCAATACTGGCAAAAATTAAACCTGAAACAAATAAAAATCCACAATTAGAAATAAATTCATCATCATCATCATACCATATCCGATCCCTATGTTGAGCATATGGATTCACAAACTGCCTCCAGGCAAAGCGATCGGCCGCCAGCTCCCGTGCATCCTCCCAAGTCAAGTCCACGTCCCGCAGCTCTGACGCAAACTGCCGACGAATTGTCAACAGTGGACGACCAGGACGCCAAAAACCTGATGCCTTGTAAAATAGGCAATCAGGCAAAAATGTAATAAGGCTCAATAAGAAATAAATTGGTCATTGTTATTTATAAGAATTTTAAGAATATTACGTAGTTTTACCTTGTTCATTTTACCGTGCATGTGGTCGCGGGTTCGATTATAGGGGGTCAAAATAAAATATTTATTTTCATGAGATTTTCATATCAATATTTCATGCCTGATATCTTGGACCGGCACTGAAGCGTAAGACTGATCATCTTACCTTCAAGTATTAACATGATCGAGATCACTGCCGATGCAGCGCCCTCTGCACCATTGGGTGCGGATAAGGGAAGTAGTAGTATTCATTTATTTAATAATTTAAAACTTCATGTACAATTACATAGCAAGAGTACAGGGGCGGGCTTGTTGCTTTTAAGCAATGTCTTCCAACCAACCCTTAGTTATTTAGTGATAATTTAAGTAGTAGTAGTAGTAGTAGTTCATTTTTTATGATATCTGGATGTACAATGTACATAGTTACAGTCATTATTATCATTATCGATCATGCCGCATCCGCTCCCTGTGTGGAAAATGTGGATTCCACAAACTGCTTTCAAGGTAAGCAGCGATTGGCCGAAATTTATTAACAGAACGCGTTAAGCTAGCATGCATTAAGGGTTCGATTTCCAAATTAAAAATATTTAAAATGTGATAAATTTGACTGGCAGTGAAGCGTTAGGCTGATCATCAAGATAATGGCAAACCTTGATGTAACAAATCATCAAGATACACTGCACTTGGTTTTCAGTGAACTATTGGATTCAGATTAGGAAAATGAGTAGTAGTATTCTAATTACCTAAATACCTACGTCTAAGTGGAAGCTTTTTTTAAATTGACAAATCGGTTAAATCCATAAATCCTTTTTCTATTGAGTTAAAAGTCATAAGCAGATTTATTGGAATCATTCAATGATCTTCCGAGAAAAGTTAACGCGTATGAAACGTGTCACCCGGAAATACTCAAACCATTAAATCGCGCCATTAAAGGTATCGCTATTCATGGAGGGTCCTGACGAAGAATTCATGGCCTGTGAATTTAATATCCACCTATAGTCGCTTCGTTACAACTCTTTCGGTGGCCATTTTGTTATTACCTTCATAAACTGGACGGTATCGTAAAACTCTGTAGTTTCACAGGATACGCAACCTAATAAAATCATTTAGATAATCTATTATTTAATTACAACATAAAAATCGGATTACGGCGTGCGTGCATGAGAAATTAGTTGTCACACATACGATTTAACTGTATTACAAATAAGGCTACTATTATTAATATTTTACTGATAACTTGATTTTCTTATTTTTTTTAAATATTTAAATTTTATTTCTGAACAAACCTAGATCCAAAAAGCCTCATCTTCAAAATCAGTTTTTCAGGAGACGTATTTTAGCAATTTTTAGTCGCAGTTTGCTGTATTTCCAAATTTGTTTTTTTACATAGATGGGCTATTTACTTCCGTTCTTAGTTATTGAAAGATTTAGACAATTGACTTAAAATCAATTAGTATGAAACGAGACTTCTCTGGCATTGAACGTGTTTACAGCTGTCAATATGCCGGCTTATGTTCTTAGATACTTTTCGAAAAAGAAGGATAAGGACGATGGTGTTACTTTTCATCGGTAAGTATATATTTTTATGAATATTAAAAAACATAATCAGATTATTTAAAAAAACATATTTGTATTTTGTATAATTCTTTAATGTACCTACCTAAAATTCCTCTTTTCGATTTTTTTTTTTTTTTTTTTTTTTTTTAGAGGGAAGCAACGTGATTACAATTAATTGGATAGTGGAAGATAGAAATGTAGTGAGTTCCTCCCAATGGGCGAGTGTCTTTTTTTTACTGCAAAACACAAATGGAACTTAACATTTTTATGATTCTCTTTAAAATCACTGGTCTAGTGTGACATAACATATCTCTGTGTATTTCCCGAACTTTTTTTATTTTTACAGTGTTTTACAATATAATAAGTTGGAGAAATATATCAAACAGCGTATAAAAAGCATTAAAATGCGCCTGCTGAAAAACAATGATTTCAAAATGAATATTTTTAGCTCTCAGGTATAAAAAAAGTGATTATATAAATAGCACCCTGTGTATTCGTCTTATTTTTATTATTTTCAATTTCTTTTCCTGAATTTCATTTTTTGTAAAATAATTGAGGACCAAATTTACTGTAATTTTATGTGGTTCTTTGGGAACTAATAGGTAAAAGGAGGTACTCCATTATCTATCTACGATGTCATTGACTAGAGGGCTGAAAATAGATGAAAATAGAAAACGATGTCATTGACTAGAGGGCTGAATCAAATCATATGTAAGTTATCCTTAGGTATATGATATCTACGGGTAGGTATATACCATATACCATCTAATTTAAAATGTCTAAATTATCCGAAGCAATATTTAATGCAGTTTTAACACAATGCGCAGTAAAATAGTTGCATACCAACTGCTCGGGACAACACAAAGGGAGTAATAAAGAAGGATCAAGCGTGCGCAATCCAACGCGCATTGGATAAAGTCTAGGTAGTCATCATTCATGTCAAACGTTTTATGTAGTCTACCACAGGTCTAAAGATCCGTCTAATTGGTTTCAGAGTAACGATCATCTCATAAAAAGGCTTATTTTATCGTTTTTAGTTCTGTCAGTGAAAAAATACATCAGCGAAGATGCAAAAGAAACATTAAATTTGTCGGTATAAGCAAGTTTTTTGATGAGCAAGCAAGTAAATGAATAAGCAATACGAGTTATTACTAACCAAAATTAACCAGTCCGCCAAGTCAACTTTAACCTTCGAAATAGAGTTCACTAGAAGGGGCATTTTCGTACAAATTTTCTAAAATATATGCTTCTAGGGGGTTAATTTCATTACACCACTTATTATCAAATTCCAATGTCTAAAGACTCCAGCGCTTAGGCCAATACACAAAACGTGTGACGTAGATGTCTAGTGATGACGTAGATGCCTATTGATGACGTAGTAAGTGACGTAGTGGGTAACTAGACGCCTCAAGACACGGTAGTATTTAAGTATGGAATGTCACTTCTCTGAAATTCTAGTTCGAAGACTTTAACTTTATTTTATATACCGTCTAGTGGTACATTCGAGGACTCCGGATTACAATCTCTCGGTTCGAATCCTACTTCGGCACTACTTGTTTCCTGCTTTCTGGCACGGTTATTTCCGACTATTTGAAAGCAGCCCAAAAATCGAAATATTTGCGTATAATTCAAATATTTATTTTTTTATAAAAATAAATGTATGTTTTATAGTTTGCTTATATTTTCACAGTTAATTTAGTATATTGTAATGAGTGTTGTGTTTAGTCCGAAATTGCTTATTTAAAAATCATAATGACTTATTGGATAGTTTGACATTTTACGAAACAAAAAGTGATGTTTTCTAGTGTTTAAAAATATTAATATTGCGTATGAAGCGTATTACCTTCTTGTGAAAAAAAAATATCAAGATACACTGCACTTAGTGAACCAATGCAGTGCCCTATGCTCTATTGGGTAGAGATAATGGAAAGTAGTGTTTAAAAAATATTCAGTAAATGGTAGGATAGTTAGGAAAATAAAAATAAAAAAATTAAATGTAATGTAAAATAATATTGGTCTATGTAAAAAATTATCGTCCTAAACAAGTATAATAATAAAAAATCAAAATAAAATTATTATAAATAGTATGATGTTGATTTGTGTGAATTTATGACCTATTTCAACGCGCGGGTGGGATGAAATGTATCGATAGCGTAGGTGTTAAACGTGAAGATATATTAAGATAAGACAAAAAAGATACAATTAAAATTATTACGTAGATAAAGAATCTGACAGTGCCAACGTGTGACAAATCCCGCTACCCAACAGGCAAAAAGAACATTAAACTTTTTTTAAACCCTCGCTAAACTAAAACCTAACAATATAAGGCTTCACGCAGCGGGGAGCATTTTCAAATTTCTGCGTAATAAGCTTTACATTCCATCTCCGTCCAGGTTAAATTTAAAATTGATTTTACGACTGCTAAAAACGATTTTTCTGCCCATTTTTATTTATGGACTTCCTTTTCATTGACATTTTTTTTCTGCTGGTCTTTTGTCCTCCGCCGCTTCGTGAAATCGGTAAGATGCGAAAAAAATCGTAATGACACCGGGTTTGAGTCCTGGCTGTGCTATTGTTAGGGCTGCACCTGGAAGGACGCGTGGGCGGGGGGTAGGACATGGGACAAGGGTAGTAAGGTAGGTAGCGCTGATTGATGGCCATCCCCGACCATTAAACTCTCCCCGACTTACCCTCAAGAGCCTGCAAAGATATGCAGCTTGCATTGTTACGTATTTTTGGATATGCGAAAAATAGCAATACATATCTACCTATACTCTAAATATTATATTAAACTCACAAACAGATAAAATCCTAGGATCATTATTAACTCATATGTAATGTTAACATGATTGAATTATAATTAATTTAAGTCGCAATTTTTTTCCTGCAGATGCGTTTATTATCAAAGTTAGGTTTCAGAAGTTTATTTAAACTACAATAAAAATGATTGCTCCATCTATAGTTGTGTATAATAGATTACAAAAGTTTGATATTATCAATTCCTTTTCGATTGGTAAAAAAAAATCAATAATTCTTAACTTTTAAGTGAGTTAATATTAAGAAATTTATGTTGGAAGCACTCACTTTGTAGTTATTCTTTACTCATAAACTATTTAAATGAAACTCTTTGTTTTAAACTACTTTCTATTAGATATTATTGATATCCCAACAGAGACAGAGAAACTCTGGAAACGAATGTGGATTATCTAGGCGTTTACAGGGTTTATGACCTGCCATTGGCTGGGTTAAGTGGCCACTTGATGTATTAGCCATCATCTGATAACCATACATGACAAATTTTTGGAACATCTATTAGTATGAATTATCCTGTCACGTTTCACTTTACAAGTGATTTTTTCACTGGTGACATCTGTTGAGAAGATTGTTTAGCATTTTTGGAAACCAATGTTTATTGGTGTAGGTATCTTTCTATTATTATTCAAACTCCTGACCAATTTCGAGGCAACGCGTGTCTCTTTTTCAAGGGTACAAGTATTAATATAATAGTTTAAATAATAATAAAAAGTATGATTGCTTACCCCTGCCCTAATTTAAATGTAATTAGTATACCTACACCATTTGTGTATAACATGCTAATTTGTAAAGCCTCTTACCAGTCAGACGATGGTAGCGATAGCGAAACCAGGTTACTGGAATAAACTATACACCGTGTCCCACGATGAGACCGCGAAACTCCAGAGGGTGATTATTCATGATATTCTGAGAAAAAAATCTTAATAAAGTTTTTCAAAAAACTCAATTCTAATTTCTTAAAAAAATTATTAAAATATGAATAAAAATTCACGCGTGTAATACCGTCAATTTTGAACTGGCTCACACCACGTGACCTGCACCAATAAGCGCGAAGAAATCACATATTTTTGAAACTTACTAAAGATTCAGATATGAAATTCGAATTTTGAATGTCCGTACAAGGCGTACCAAAGCGGACCACCACTCCTCCCCGCCCACCGCCACCCCGCCGCCGCTAGCACTTCAAACAGAAGCCAGTATTACACTCGTCGCTTTTTATGAATACTTTTTTAAAATTAATTATTGGAAATGCCCGGATCAAAAAACTTTATAAGGATTTTTTTCTCAGAATACCATGAACAATCACCCTCCGGAGTTTCGCGGTCTCATCGTGGGACACGGTGTATATAAGTGGTCTAACTAAAAAGGTGTTTTTTTTTATTAATAAAAAGTAGTTAAAAACAAAGAGTTTCATTCAATATGGTTAACATTAATTTATCTCCTGTTGCTCAATCACAGATAACTATCGACGTAGTTAAAACCGTGCTAACCACGTGCTAGCCCTAACGATTTGATCGATCACAGTGACATTCGTTCGATACCGTGGTATCGATAGCCGAGAATAGCCGATCTGAGCCGAGCGGGGCCGATGAACGCCATATCGCGGCCGAATGTCAAACGTTAAATCAACGCGCTTGTCGGATTTTTTATTATGTCGACTGCTTTTCTCAATATTTGGCTTGCCAAAAACCGGCTAAATTATAATAAAGATTGAATGAATATATGTGAGAATAAGATATATCTCGGGAAATGGCTCGCGACTAGTATGCGCTCGTTTAATAATCCCGATCGATAACTTTTAACGCGTGTTCCATTGTGATCGCGAAAACGTTAAACATCCATGGGTAAGAAATCGTTATCACGTCGCTTATTACCGAGTCGCTAGTGATCTGTGATCGAGCAACTGGGTGATTTTATAAGTAAAATAAGAACCTATTTTTTCTTTTCAAAATTTTCTTGTTTCTTTGTGAGTTTTTTGTGAATGTAATGTGTAGTTGTGTTTGTGAAATACTTAAAATTTTCAAAAGTGTACAGTTAAAAACTCCAGAAATAAACCCATGTTGCCGGTATACCAAATTACCAGGTTATTTTGGTCCATTTAGTAACAAAGTATACCTATGTTCATACATATAATATAGATACGGGCTTGTATAGCTTCCAGGGTGGGCGTCCCAGTGTCTGCTCTTCTCAAAAAACAATGAATGGACGATCCAAATTCCATTGTTCTTCTTTTTGGATGTGTTTTGAATAAATTGACCAAAACCGGGGTACGAGAAAAAAACGAAAAACGTCTAAACACTTGAACAATAGATGCTGCGCCGAACAAGGTAATCTGTCAACTCTTTGTTCAGAATGCCATTTTTTTGTTCCATGTCCAGTTTCGAACATATCTTTTACAGGTAAAGTTTTTAAATACGTTTTATGGTTTTAAATAAAAGTAGGTACATTTACAACCAAAAATTACGTGGTCTAGATGCTTACATGCATAAGTATGTAGGTATTTTATTTTTGTGTGTACCTATACCTATAACTAAATTAGAAAAATCGGTGTAGCGGCTAAGACTCGTACTACGGATTCGATTCGATCCTAGGTTCGATTCCTGGTAAGATCACAAAAGTCTAAAACTGATTAGATATTGTCAAGCCTGGGTTTTTTGTTGTTCCCCTCTGTTATAACGTCTCTTAATAATAATGATAATCGCCCAACTTTTTTGCCCTTTTTGTGAAAAATCACCTCAAGGGCGCTTTACAATCAAATAATATACTGTTTACCCTAAGCTCCTAGCGGTAGACTTTATTATCTGTAACTTGACGTCATAAGGTGACTGATACTCGTTGCATTTATTTCTAATCTTTTTACCATACACCTTTAAATTGCCTTTAAATTAGTCAAATCGCAAAATAGTTATATCTTATATCTACATAAGAATGATTAAAAAAGATTTCGCATCATTATCCGGCAAAACGATCAACGTGATAATTTAAATTTCGAACACAAGGCTCAGATATCTTTAAAAGATAACTAGACACTGTGTCTTCATCGGGACATTAATTCCTACGGCTAGAAACTCTGGAGAAAAAACATAGACAAAAGAAAATCGTTTGAATAGAACGATCTCGCGAATATTTTCATCGGTCGGCATTTAGTTTGACACGCGTCAATGGCCGCCACACCTGGCTGGAACACCTTCATCAAAATCTATGCAATAAAACGTCACATTAAATTCCTAGGTTTAAGCAGAAAATACGAGATAATATTATTTATTTAACACGTTTATTTTAAAAGGTTTTACTATTTTCTGATTTTTTTATTTTGTTAAAGTAATAAGTGGTACTACTCTCCCTTATCCGCACCCAATGGTGCATAGGGCACTGGATTGATACACAAGTGCAGCAAATCTTAAACATTTGGTACATGAAGACAAGATGATCAGTCTAATGCTTCAGTGCCAGTCCTTGGTATCACTTATGAATTTTTGAATGTGAAAAAAAACTTTTGGTTGTCTGTAAAGTCGGTTTACGGGCGACAATTTTACGTGATAACGTCATAAGAAAACATTGATGAAAAAAAACTTACTTTTATGAATTGAATTGAATTATTATTACTGAATTATCATTATTTTGTATAATACAAAGCAGGAGTTAATTGAAAATTACAATTCTTTCCATAAATTATCTTTTTTTGCACTCGTTAATTCAAATATTTGTTTACTTAAATTATACAAATTAATTACAAGTAATAAGTAATTACAAGTGTCTCCCTTCTACACGGACGTATCGGCCGATGGAGTGGAAGAGAGATAGATGCGTCACAAACCGAAAGCTTAGGCCGATCGTGCCTCTCTATCTCTTGCTCCGCGCTCTCGCTTGCACACTCGGCTCAGGGGGAATGTGACAATGAGTCATGCTTTTTCGTGTGTGCAGCCGGCGTTCATCGATTTATTAGACGTTATCACGTCAAAACACATTCAAATAAATATTTCATATTAACCCTCACCGGGAATTGAGCCCATGCATGACAAAATGGCTTGATATTGTCACTGTCATTACTTATGTACGCACCTTAGTAATGTACCATACCTTACACAATTACACATAGTGTTGCAAGTAAGTAGTTATTACTTTAAAACTCCTTTGTAATGTAGGTACCTACTGCAATATTAATTTCCGATAGAAAATATTCAGTATTTGATTTTTTTTTTCATATTTAACCAAAATATATTTTGTTTAGTTCGTGTTTGAATACCTATTTAAATTAAATCAACAGAATTATTCAATGACTGGGCCGGATTTAACTACAATTTTTTATATTGTAAGTAATGTTAGTTTGTCTCTGTTATCACGTTTTAAAATTCTTACTATGAAAACAAATATTTTCAGAACTATTTTATTAGGGCTTTTAAGATTTTGTAAATTGAATCAAGTAGGTAAACATATGTTTTCCAAAAACCACCCCTTTTTACTTCTTGGTTTTCAGATCCGCCAACTGAAACAACAAATAATAATCCAAAATATAAAACCTACCCAAAGAGGTTCTATTATTTCTGAAAAGTGAGTAGAAATATGCGCAAAAAAAAATATCAACACCCCGAGCAGATGTTTCTCGAATCTTAGATCGTAGATGGAGCA